>VZRZ01006444.1:876621-904289 GCA_013398175.1 Climacteris rufus | reverse complement strand
AAGCCGGCAGCTGCCGCGCCGGGCGGGGGGGAAGGAGCGGCACCCACCGGCCCCGGCCCGGCGGGAACGGGCCGGTCGCAAGCCACGCCCAGAGGACCGCAACAACCCAGTTTCACTAAATTTACCCTTTTAATTTAATTGTTGCTTAGAGATGCTTGATGGTAATTCAGAATACTTTGACATTATTGGACATTTAAGATTTTCAGTATAAAATTTCACTCTACCTAATTGGAATGCTCTTCATTAGGATTCATTAATTATGATTTCTTCCTGCAAATCTACTGAAGTCTAAATAGACTTAAAGAGTTTACTGACATTTAAAACTAGATATAATTTGATTTATTTCAGTTTTGACAGATAAGTTAATGGTACTTATGTGTCTTTTGTATGCATCAGTCTCAGAAAGCTCAATTATTCTTTAGCTCTGATGAACGCAGAGATCTGATTTATTGCTTCAGTGCCTTTCCTTCCTAAACCCTCTTTCTCTGTTTTAAAGGCTGAAATTCAAGAAGAAAACGTTATGGACTTCTTTGTATGTTTATATCAATCATCAACGTTTTCTTAACTTTGCTATTTGAGATATATCTTTTTGCATTATATTTTAATTACACTTGTATCATAATGAGAATGTGATTTAATTGAAATAAGAATATTAGTGTTAAGATCTAAGTATTGTTCATCTTGTAATTAATTCCAGTGGATCTGCGTGCTGTGAACTATAGTGCAAGTCCTAACAGTGTACTGAAATGAGTCTCCCAAGGGTAGGAAGGCAGAATTATCATATGTAAAGTAAAGATTAGATGTCTAAGCTAAATACTCAAACAAGATATTGGTGAGTAGGGGAAATTCCCACCAAAACTGTCTTTTGTGAATATGGCTAAAGTGGAGAAACTTGGAACACATTGTAACCACATTCTGACTGTGTGTTGGGATGTGGTCTGCATCCTGACTATTCTACCCTGTTGTCCCTCCTGCCTTGAAGCATGAGTGGAAGAGAATAGGGTAGTGGTGTGCTTCAATAAATTTCTCAGGCTAGTTTTCTGGGAACAAGAACTGAAGGTTGCACTCTTCTCTGAGTTTAGGTACAACTAGGAAGCTTGTCCTAGCAAAAGAAAAATATGCTTTCTAAAGGATGTCTTGAAGAGTAATTTTCCATGGACCCCCAAGGCAATCTAAATGTCTTCACATGTTTAAGTGGGAGTATAGAGGTGTAACACAGTGCCTTGGAGTAGCACTGAATGAGAGTAGATGGCTTAAGTATACCTGGCACAAGTGTCATGGTTCACAACAATGCAAGGTAATTTTTACTTCACAGTATAGTAGCTAATAGCAGTATGATGCTTTATCGTTGTTTATCAAACCTGTTCCCAACAGTGGGAAATTTACTCCTAACATGGGCCAAACAAAATTTAATATATGAAGAAAAGGGAAACTAGACAATATTTTTATAAGGGAAAAAAACCCATACTTATTCATACATCAGTCTAATGCATTAGATAACATAATAATATTTATGAAGAGTGAGTAAAGTCTGAAAGACCAATGTACCTTTATTTTCTAATGTTTTAGTATCACTAATGATGAAGTCAACATGATCATAGTAATGTCTCTCATCAGATGGAGCAATTTAATAATTAAAAGTAATGAAATCATATAGTTAGTATTTGAAAAAAAAACTATCACTTTTTGTTTATCAGAGCTGGATTTCCTACAGTCTTGGATTTGTCTGAAAGTGTCAAACTCCGACAAACTCAGCATTTTTTGCTGACTGGTTGAGCTAATCTTATCATACTGGATGCAAGGCTGGAAATATTTCTTTTGGAGTATAGGACAACCAAGCATCATATCCTGCAGTCCTTGGTGCTGAGGGAATAAACTAAAAAATTTGGAAGCCTATTTTAAAAAACATTCATAAGGATCCTGTAGCTTCAGGGATTCATAGATTATCCTTTAGGTCTAAAAAGATTTGAAGCTTTAGGGAAAATTTGAGGAAACTTTGGGGGATTGACAGGGATAAGACACTGCAGAAAGACAACCTTAATCTCTAGCAATCAAGTTAATGGGCAAAACCAGTATGGATTTTTGTGCTAGTTAGAAGATCTAGAGGACTGGAGCAGCTTAAAGACTTCTAGATACAGTCTGGGATGAAAATTCCAGTGCATGGATGGAACCAGATGTCCAGTTAGATCAATTTGTGCTGGGAGATATGGATTTCACTAGTTATTTGACAAGAATTTAATTTAACATGCCTCTATATTGCAAACAGATTTTATTAACTCTGCTTATCTAACTCTGCTAAAGATTTACATGATGACATTTTGTCAAATGGTGAAAGAGAGAAAATTCCAACATCATATGACATAGTAAGTGACATACCAAAATCAATTAGCAAGTTCAGTAGTTTCAAATGGGGGAATAATTTCAAAAACAACTATGAACTGGAACTACGTTCTTTTAAGTCTTCAAAACTATTCTAAAGAACTGTATTGACTTCTTTATCTTAAAATAATAGATTTCTTTTTATTTTAATATTTATTTTTATCTATATTATTTTATTTTCTGCTTATGTTACAAGCTAGTCCTGAAATAAATATTTATTCTTGAAGTAAATGTGGTTCAAGAGATTTTCTCTTGAAGCTGTGTTACTGATATTACAAATTTTTCCATTGGTAGGTATGCATGTTATCAGGAAATGAGTTGGCAGGACATATTTTAAAATGTTCTGGTATTTAAGATTGTTACTGAACTGAGATTGTCTGAAAGAACATAATTACAAAATAAAATTAACACTTTCACTCCAGATCCCCATATCTTGATGCAAAATTTCACTTGAATGTAAAAACTATATTTAAAATATACATTTATTGTTTAAATATTGTTTAATATATTTAAACTATATTGTTTAATAAGTGTTCTTCAGATTTAGAGTTTTCTCAATGGTTTCATAAAAATGCTTTATATTTCTGCTATCCGTGAACATTTGTTAATACGGCCAGGAAAAAAATTAATCAGAAATGCTCTGCTTTCTTTTTTCCTGGCACAGTTCAAGCAATAGATAACACTGTGTAAGACACAGAAAAGACTTTTATGGAAAAAGAACTATGTTTGCCAAACAAATCACAGTGGGCACTTTAAACAAATTTAACAAGTGGGTAGAATAAATATGGTGCTGTATGATACATATTTTATGAGACCATAGGCTCTTACATATTTTTTCATAAATTTTTAAACCTGTGCAATTTTCCACTCCAATAATTTAAAATGAAAAATGTTTTACCTTTAGAGAAAATTAGTTAAAGGACTGAAAACCGTTGTATGAATAAAGAAACTTCACTTAAGACAAAGAAAATAGAATTTTTAAAGTGAAAAGCCAATTTATATCATTTTGCTAAATGCTTGAAGTAGAAAAGTGCTTAAGTAACTTAGAAGTGCAAATTGCCTTGGATTCGTTAGTAAGTTACAGGCATGTTTTAAAAAATGCTCCCCATTGGTTGCAGTAGATATTTAGGTAGGAGTCCTGAAATTAGTGTTGTAGATACAACAGATCAAGACTTTCACTGATCAAACATAACAGAATTCAGCTTTTCTGTGAAAAGAAGGCTGAATTTGTTGGCTGGTGTCCTCTAAGAATGTGGAGTTTTATTTTCTAACCTCCAGTACTCATCCTGGAAATCTTTTGTGATGCTATTATCTTTGAAGAAGCACATTCTATTTGTTCAGGATAAATTCAGTACTGTGAGAGAAGTGGGCCAATGTTAATAATTTACTCATGTAGAATTTTTTATAGTAAGTCTATTCTCTATACAGAAAGACACTATCTTTCAGATAGATTATGGTACTGAAAAGTCTCAGGACCCTATTAAATGTAAAATGAGAAATTTAAATTTTTTCTAATTTTAGCATGGATTTTGAAAATTTTGGCTCTTGAAAGAAAACCAAAGCTAAATGTGTGTTGTCTTCTCTTGGAAGACTAACTTTACAGTTGCTAGCAACTATAGTTTGTCCCTCTGGGACAAAATGACAAATATTACTAGTTGTTTAGAAGTATGTGTCAAAAGATTACCTTAACTTTGAAGGAAAATGTGATTTAATATTTTTATATGTATATTGAAAATTAATTCCAGGGAGAATAAAAGTGTCTTGTCAGGACATTCAGTATTTAAACATGTTGTAGAATAGTGACTTGCAAACCTGGTCACTGAAGATGTCTGGGATGTTTGTAAACGATCATGTATGCATCAGAGGCTTAATAGGTTCTGGACTTATCTAAGGTCTAACACAGTGTTGCAAACTGCACTCAGTCAAGAAACCTGATTTTTCAGACATACCCCACATAGTGTGACAGGTCCACATCAAATTCTTTTTTATAATAAGACAACCTTGGGAACTTCTACTTGAACACGAGTATTAAAGTATATAAAAAAGTTATGTTCTTGCTGAGATAAACAGAAACTCTATGGGCAGAGGGTTAGTTGTGAAAGTTCATCAATGGTAGATAATAAAGGAAGAAATAGCCTGATACGGTGGTGAAAACATAGTTGATTGTTATGGAATATTTGCTTAAATTTTAAAACTAAGCATCAATATCAAAATATAAGTAGTGTATAATAGAATACTAAAGTTAGGAAAGGAGAAAAAATACTTAAGGGAAAATAATTATTATTTCAAGATTGTGAGCATCTTAAATCTGGAAGTATTATTTGTGTGGTCATAATGTTCAGGAGTTCTTGCTATTGGGTCTTTCATGCCCAACATTGTGGAAGCAGAGCTTCACAGAATTTGTAATCTTAAACATTTTTAAGTGTTGGTGTGTGAAAACATGGAGTCTAGAGGACATGAGATCAACCAGTAGAGGTTAACTATGTAAATAATTGTCAGTACAATGCAGATTAAGTTTTTGTAGGTGTTACAAAATGGAATGTTTCAGTAGAATTAAAGAGAGAATAATAGTATGAGAGAAAACACAAAAGTGTTTGTTAGAAAATTTAGAATCCTAAAGCATTCAGGTTGGAGAGAGTTTTATGGAATCATCCAGTCCAAACCTCTGCTCAAAGTCAATTGGCAACTGGTAGTTTCTAGAAGTTAAGGAAATTTTGAAAGAATTTTAGAATGAATTAAAATGTGTTGGTTGTGATTAAGAAAGGTCCTGAAAGGTCTGTCTTTTTCGAGTAAAGATCCTAACCTATGTTCAGTGTAAAAAAAAAATATTTAAGTTGATAAATGGATGTGAAGGAATAGGTACAAGATCAAGCCAACTAGAAAATTATGGGTACTGGAGCAGTTTGAAAGGATAGAAGAGTATTCATTCAGTCTGTCAGTACCAGAAAATTTGGTGCAGTTTTTGAGATATGACATGAAGCCTGGCTAAGAGTGTAACCTGGGTAGGTGGATAGGGAGAGCCACACAGGGAGAGCCACTGAGGTGGTACTTTACAGAAAGGTCTTAGTATGTTGAAAACATAGCCTGGGTTCTGCAGAGTGACACTGCAAACTGCCTGGGAAAAGATTAGGAGTTGTTGAAGGATTTGCAAGAGCATTGCTTCGTTATATTTACAATTAGCTGATGACTAGACTTCTGTGATGAGGTCTTAGAGGTGCAGAATAAGATTTCGGGTCAGAAGAGACCCACAGTTTCTGTCCTAAAGGTGGTGTCTAATTTGTGGTGATGGATGGGACTATAAGACGTTGTGCTGGTTTACATGAGGTGGTCTTTCCTTTGAGACTGCTGGGAAGGAGAGGGCCGGAGCCCTAGAGGTGGTTCTTTACAAGAAGAGCCAGTGCTGTAGAGCTCCAAAGATTGACATACCCAAAACCCAATAGATGGCTCAAATTTCACTTTTTTTTGTGATGATGCATCCAAGAGAAGGTGTTAAAATCTGTGATTTTCCCACTGTTGGGGAGAGGGGAACGGGGAGGAGGGGGGGGGTGGGCCAGGCCGGAACGGCGGTGCAAAGCCGTGTGTCTGGGCCCCGCTGGGCTGAAATGGGACGGGACTGGAGCTCGCTGCGCTGGAGCTGTGGCCACCACACTACAGTCAAAAAGCCTGGCACTGTTGGAACTGTTGGAGGTGCCCGAACTACAAGAAAGGAAAAAAAAGCCTGGAGGCGCAGGGGGCTGCCAGGGCCACGAGCACGTGGCATGGCCATGGCCTGGGCCGGACTCTACACAGCAACTAAATTACTTTTATCCGGCTCATGGCGAACTTTATTTATATAGCCTCTTTCCTCACGAGCTGCACTACAAGCAGAGGAGCAGAGCTGACTGCAGCAGAACTATCTCGGTGCCTGACATGATGCTGGTAACACCTGCAGCAATGGACACTGCCACATGGCGGCGGCGGAGGCCACGTGAACAGCAGCAAAGACATGAAGCAATTACCTGACATCAAGTCTGAACTGAATTGACTTTCCTCGACACTGCAAAGATCTAGTGAAAGTTTCTCCTAGGCTGGTAGAAACTCATTAACTCATTAACTTTGCTGATTGGGGCAATAAGTTTTTTTTCCCTTTTTATTTTCTCCCTTTGGTTTGAAGAAAAGGAAGTGATCGTGAGAGAAGGAGCACATGGCAGACGCTGTGTTTGATGGAGGAGGAGGGAGAGGAGAGACTCAGATGTTGGAACTGGATTCTTTCCTGCAGGCCATGGTAGAATTACAGTAAATTGAACTGTTTTTCCCTATAATTCATGAGATGCATGGGGGGATGGAAAGAGCGGAAGATGTATTGAGCAAACAGGAGACTTAAACAGAACAAAGACTATTGACACTAGAAACAGAAGAAGAGAGAGAAAAAGAAAGCCTTTAGAGCAATTCATCCTTAAAATTACACCCCATGAACTCCTCGCCCATGTAGAGTCAGTTCTTGGGACAACTGCATTCATTTGTAAGAGGGTTGTTACATAGCAGCAGCTTGGGCGGGATGCTACCTTGAGCACTGTTAAAACACTGTAAAGAAGGTTATATTCCCTGCAGGAAAAGGCATTCCATAGTATAACAAAGAGAATCTCCTCCATGTGTGTATCCCTGCCTATTTGGTAAAGAAATGGGAATTGTGGATGGGAAGGGAGAAAATGAAGGTGGTTTATATTTATTTGGTTACTTAAACCTTTTTGCTGATTTTGTTAACAAAAGTAGTTTATAGTTTTAAACTAAGCCTGGTGTTTGCCTCTAAATATTTCTCTTATAAATTCTTATTCTCAATCATAAAACTTCAGGTTTTTTTTTGTGAGTTATTTTTTCACCCCATGACAGACATGCTGTGCTAACACAGGATCTAGTTATAAATTAGCAAGATTACAATTTGCCTCTTCTTTATGTTATTCCATTCTGACAAATAGTCATATAAACTCAATTTTTACAAGGCATCGAGTTCTTGTGTATTTCCACATAAAAAGTTCTCTGCTTTCTATGTTAACCTCTTTTTTTTCCTCTTGTGTAATAGGTGTTTTAGCTCTAAAATGACACCAGACTTATTTCATCAAAGACATCCATCATACTTTTTATACTTTAATACTTGTGTTCAAGTAGAAGTAAGACACAACAATAAATATCCAAGATTGATAGAACTTATTGTTTATTAAATTCAGAAAAGTCTTCTGAGTTTTACTTCAAATTTCTGTTACTAAATATTCACTACTGAACAACTGAGCATACTTAGTAAGGGTCACTATTTAAATAAGAAACAAACAAAAAAGTTTAACAGATCTGAAAGCAGGCTCGACACTGAAAATTCGCTGCGCTACTTAATGTATGATCGAAAGGCATTTGGGGACCTTTCAACCTTCAATTGATTTCTTGGTACTTTTAAAAACGTACTAGAACGTTTTAAATTCCTGGTTTAGGTAACCATATATGACTCACAATATCAACAAAGATAAAATGTTTATAGAAGAGCAAACTATTTTTGGATGACCCTGGAATGCTGTTGTGATGATAAAAGAAGTATATTAGAGCATTTCAGAAAAAAAATTAAAAAATATTATAAGTTTTATTGTGCCAGTGGTCTTTAAATTATAGTATTGAATGCTAGTGTGCAAAAAAAGGTGTGGTATTTGGAATCTGGGCTGTTCCAGAAGGTATTTTAGTATGCTTTAGTTGTTGTTGTTTACCATTTTTCATTTTAGCATTTTTTTTATCTAAGGGTTAAAATTATTAAGAGTTAAAACTTTTTTTTGTTTTATTATCACTAGAAAATTGTCTAGTTTATTAATTTTCACAAAGTGCACTGCCCTATAGAGCACCTTAAATGTATTTGTTTAATGCAAACAAAACAGGGCAGCCTGAATCATTAATTATTAACATGAATAATTCGGCTAATTACCTAATAGAAGTGTCCAATGGTGCAGTCATTCACTTAGGAGAAGGAAATTACACTGACAAAAGCAAAAATTCAGTTGCCTGTTTAACAGTGGTATAATTTAATGAAAGATGAAACTTAAATGTTAAATTATGCAAAACCATCAGCTGGTTTTCTCAATACTTGGTTTTCTTGTTTGTTCACTCATACATTTAGTTTCTTGTGTTTGTGATTTGCTAGGATTTTTGTTTGTTTCATTTTATAGTCTTTCTACACTGAAGTAATTTGTTTGAATCAAATATTGAGAGTGAACCATGATTTCACAAATGAAACTACTTGCCTAAATATAGTATTTTTGTTATTGTTATCCACAGCTGGTAGTTCAAGTATACACATTAGCAGCTATCACAGTGTTCTATGAAGCTGCCTACCTGGGTCTCCGGTTACCCACTTGAACTGTACTGAATTGTGGTAAACTCTGTATGTGTTAAAAGTTTGAGATAGGTATGAAAAATTTGTTCAACAATATTAACTAAAGCATTAGGAAAAAATGAGAAACAGACATTAACAGATAACAGTGCTAGATTAACCTTGTGAACATTACTGACAAGACCTTTCATTTGCTGGTCATTATAAATTACTTTTTTTTCTCCCAAATCCTCTGTTCATTTCCAGCTTGTAATTTAAACTTCTGAAATTCATATGCTGTGCTGTNGGAAGTGTTAATTTTCTCCAATGAACAGTGATTTCTAAAAGTGTATATAAGAATTAAAAGAAGGTGGGTTGCCCCCCCTTCCTTCCCTTGCTCTGAACGTGAACACAGCTGTCTCCGGCTCTTTATTTCTGCGTCTCCAGCATTCCCGCGGTGATAAGCGGCAATAGTGATCAGGTGATGCTGCTGTTTAGTTGGTTACTTCACAAAATTTACATGTGCTTGATTACACTAAATCCATAAATTTTCTCATTCCACTATTTTCTTTTGGCAGAGGACATCAAAATTTTGTACAAGTTTCTATTATATTTCTAAATGACTATAAAATAAATTGAGCATGGGTTTTTCTACATAAAAAAATATAAATTAAATACATGGACTATACGCCTGCCTATGTTCTTATTCTCCATTTTTTGTCAGCTGATAGATTGAACCTAGAGGTGCATTTGCAGGTGAGTGATGGATCAACAGGCATCTTTCTGCAAGGGAATCAGTCAGTGTTTTTTTTTTTTCTTGTTAGGGTTGTAAATGTGAAAAAGATGGAAAAAATTTAAAATATAAGAATGTCTCAACATTCTTTAAAATATAAATTATGTCTCAACTCAAGCTTTTAGAGAAGAAGGAGTAGGAAATACTAAGTCTGCTCATCTTCTTCTTCCATATATTTGAAGACCTGACCTCAGTTCTGTGGTCCAAGTTTCAGAAATAAAATTCACAACTTAAATTGCTTCGAGGAGTTATTGTCCTACTACAGCATAGAAAAGAAATATTTTTCAAGTCTTTTGTCTATGGTGATTTTAAATATAATTGTGTTTTGTGATACCTGTATTTATTAACCTGTTTAAGGCAAACCATTAATGTGGTTTTTGAGATACCAGAGTCGATGTTATCAGAGCTCTCCATTTGCTGTTTTTACAAATAAATATTTTAAAAGCTGTAGAGATCAATATAACATCTGGCAACTGCTGTGCATTTGAAAATGTAAACAGAATTTACTTAGTGACCTGTTTATGAAAGCGGCAAAACACCATCGCAGGGTGCAAAATATTTGATCTTTTATGCATAGCAACAAGTTGCATCAGATATGGATAATTTACAGTCCTCAAAACGATGAAAGGGAAAGTATTTGAGGAAGAGGGCTTTTAAAATTTGGGATTTTGCTAAATTGGAACATGGAGAATTATTGTTTCTAACTTTCAGTAAATGTTGTCTTTGCTGTTTTGCTTGTTTACATAATAAACCAGATGTATCATGGTAATCTTTTGTTTTTATTATTTTATTGTATTGTTTCTTATTACTATAATTAGTTTGTTATATTGGAAAAATAAAATTATTGGTAAAAAGATGCAATAAAATGCCACTATTGAACTTTGATTATGTTTGTACAGTCCATAGTAACACAAATATAAAAGGAAAGATTTATTATAATTTGTACCTTGCTGAAAAGTGCAAATAGTTACACATTTTCCACTGATGAAGTTTAAGTTCTACAGTCTATAATGGGGAATGACTAACCCACAAAACTGAAATCAAGGCAGTTGAGTTTTGGAATGCATCAATGACCAATTTATGAGAAAAATACGTGATATTGCAGAAGCAAACATATGTGGTGTACAAGGTGGGAGTTGTTTAGATCTGCTCCAGTGCCTTCTGTCTTGAGAACGCAGTACTAAAGGAATGGGTGGTAGAGACTGACTACTGATGAATGAGTAATTATTAGGGTATACTGTAACATTTTGGTACTTGTGCTAAAGGAATAACCAATATCATTAAATTTAGAAAGTCTTCATGAAACCACTTCCTCTCTGCATATTAAAAAGACCAAGCTAAAAGCAACGCAGGATGCCAATAGAAACTGCTGGATCCCAGTCAAATGGTTTACTTGGATTCCATTCAATTACAGCAAAGCACAAATAAACCAGACAAAATCTGTGCACAGATTCTTGCTAAACACCATTATTTCAGTGTTCAGTCAGAAGTAGCTTACTGAAATATAGACCTATAAGGCTAACACATGGATCTACCCATAAAAGAGGCCATAAAGCAGGAAAAAAGAAAAAGCTTACTCAGAGGATTAGAAGATAAAAAGTGAATATCTAGATTTTTTTTTTGCGCAGTTGATATTTAAATTATATGTATATACATTCATAGTTCTGACATTAATACTTCTGAAATTAGAAGGTGGTAAACTCTAAGACTGAAAAAACTAGTCATCTGATAGGGAAAATTGATGCACAGAATGCCAGTTTGCAAATATAATGTTGGGATGTATCTGGAAAAACAGAGGTAAAAAGCAGAAGCAGAAAGCAATAAAAAAGAGAATAGCTTGAAAGACAGATTACATATTTTGTTACTCTTGATAGTGTGCAATAAATTATATCTTATTTCTTGCTACAAAACGAAATGAAAGCTGATGCATTTTCTCACTGTCATTATATTTCTATATTAGGACAATAAATTCATGCTTTGATACCAGTCTCATTCTATTTACAGTACTTTTTCCACAGTATCTGATCTAACAGGAAATTCACTTTAACATTCCCAACTTTAACTTCCCAACATCCATTAAATTCACTTTAACTTTCCCATTAAATTCACTTTAACTTCCCCACATCTCCAAAGGAATCTTTTTTACAATAATTACTCAGTATTACTTCTTTGAAAAGTGTGCTTAGCTGGAACAAATAACATTTGTGTCTGGTTAGAATAGCTGAGTGAATTTTCACTCCTATGTAGGTGCTGTTAAGAAGCCATGGAACCATCTCATGCCCAGTCTATTGAGAGACATAATTTTTTTCTTATCTCTTAATAGGTTGTATCACATACAGACACTTTGATTCATATTATCTTATGTCATACATTTCCTTACTTCCAGTTTTAGACCTTTAAATAGAAATTAGCATCAGATACATCCTTTACAAAGCAGGAAAAAGCATTGTTTTTTGACACTTGAAAATCCATTCTCCTATATTCCGAGCAGACTTCAAACAGTATTCCCATCTTAAATAACCCTGAACATTATTACTGGAACCAGGGCTTACCTGAAATCTATTTCTATTTCTATTTCTATTTCTATTTCTATTTCCATTTTTATTTTTATTTTTATTTTTATTTTTTTTTTCATTTTCATTTTCATTTTCATTTTCATTTTTATGTTTATTTTTTATTTTTTAAATTTTTTATTTTTTTAAATTTATATTTATTTTCATATATATATATATATATTCATACATGCACTCATTATGTTTTATGGGTTTGATTATATATTCCAGTAAATTTTCTGGTAAAATTAAACAAAACCAATGAAATAAGAATTTATTTGCAAGCATAGATACACATACTGCTCCTCTTTGCAAATCAGTAGGTTGGAATTAAAATGTAAATTTTCTATCTAGCCACAAAATAATGGCTTTTTTATTAAATACTGAGTTTGGTATCTATAGTCAATGTTGTCTCTAAAGCAGTATTGCTCTTCAATAAGAATTTCTCATCACACTCAGTGAAGTAGGCTGGTTTGTGGTTATTTTGAAATAGAGGGAATTAGATCTATCAGTGGGAATGCTCATATCTGGATATTA
Organism: Climacteris rufus; assembly: GCA_013398175.1. NCBI lineage: Eukaryota > Metazoa > Chordata > Aves > Passeriformes > Climacteridae > Climacteris > Climacteris rufus. The sequence goes on along the minus strand of VZRZ01006444.1, from coordinate 891,706 downwards.
AAAATACAAGTGCTCTCATTTTGCTATGTAAATATTGATGTCAACTTTCCTTTCTGATCTCATACTTTCCAATAATATCTCATTCCTATGAACTGCCCATTTTGGTTTGAGACTGCTAACATACAAATGACTAGAAATTATTACAAATACTCTTTAAAAATATTTGCATTTCTATTTCTCATTTTCCTGTGAGTAATTAAATCCTTCATCATTGAAATGTAACAATCATGTATGACACATTATATTTCTTATAATACCTTAGGACTTCTTAGTTTGTGTGGTAGAAATCCAGTGTGTATGCTGATTCCTAACAGTCAATATTCAGAAAGGGAATTAAATATTTTTTTACTGCTCATCTAATGCCGAATGTTTGGCATTACAAGTGGGTGAGGGTCTTCACAGAGTTGTGGCTTATTGAGGTGCCACATGCTAATGGTGGTACTTATTAAAAGGTCTCACTAAAATGTCTTGTGAAATGAGATGCTATATCCCTAAGATGACCTTTTTCACTATTCCTCATGAATGTCTACAATACTTGACACACTACCCTGCTTTTGCACTGTTTAGTCCTTTGTTCTCTTCTGATAATCTACCTCTTGGTGTTGTGATTATTCTTACTTGGGGTATCTTGTCTCACATGTTTCAGTTTTATAAAAGAAGGCCTGAGAATCTGAATGTCTTAAGAAATTTCCTTTGATACTTTTAAGAGGAGAGGGAGCAGGTACGTTTTTTTATGTGTCTGTCTCTCTGTGACCTCTCTGAAACTGGTATATCACAATCAGACCTTTACTGAAATGGCTGTTGAAATCTTTTGAGTTGGAATAAAGATTATAAAGATTATCTTCATGATTTAAACAACAAAAGCAAACAAACCACAAGCTCATTCCTAATAAAAAGGTAACTAGCCCAGTGTACTTGCTTGAGCTGAGATAGAATTAATTTTTTTCATAGTAGATAGTATGGGACTAGGTTTCGGATTTGTGACCAAAACTGTTGAGAACACATCAGTGTTTTAGCTCTTGCTGAGGAGTGCTCAAACAGTGTGTAGGCTGGGGGTGCACAAGAAGTTTGGAGAGGACATGGCTGAGCCAGCTGACCTGCACTGACCAAGGAAAGAATGAGAAAGGGGGAATATTTGAAGTTGTGAAATTTGCCTTCCCAAGTCACCATTAAGCCTGATGGAGCCCAGCTTTCTTGGTCAGTGAACACTGACCAGATAGTGGGAAACAGTGAAGGAATGCCTTGTTCTGCTTTGCTTGTACACAGCTTTTGTTTACTTCTTAAACTGTTTTTATCTCACATCATGATTTTACACACTTTCACCCTTCTTGTTCACTCCCTTCCCATGGAAGAGGGTGAGTGAACAGCTGCCTTCCTCTGGCCGTGGTGCTTGTCAGGACTTTCCTCCAGTACGTGCAAATTGCTGATGTAAAACAAAGCTGCCATCCCTTGTTCTCCACCACCCTGTTTTGTTTGTTTACAAGGACAGTTTTCTACTGTTTGATAGCAACAAGTTGCAGAGGTTCTGCAAAAGGTGAAGTGATGGTGAGGTGCCCTTTGTGATCACCCTCATCTGGTGACAGTGAGCTGCTGGATTGGCACTTAGTTTCTTACTTCAGGAAACAGATATGAAAGGAGCAGAATATGTGAGCTCAGACATTTTTTTATGTTCTCCACATAATTTTCTCTCTTGGTTCCAGTACCTCTGTTTCAGTCTTAGAAAGGGGAATGATGTTGCTAGGATTAGTTAGCAGGATTGTACCCTAAATGGTTTAGCCTGTCTGTGTGACTGAATATGTGTATGTAATATTACAAATATTTCAGCAAGTGTTATAATTACATTAGTATTCATTGGTTTACCTCTAAGAAAAATGATAGTCTAACTATGGATCTATTTGAAAAGAAAGCTGAGAAAAACCCATATACTTTGTTATGAATCTTCAGTTATGTTCAAAGCTGCTTCTTATAGAAGGGTTTGTTTTATTACCTGTGGGAGTATATATTTCTTGGCTGTTGTCAGATGAAGATGCTTTTGGAAAAGCATAAACTGCTAGTCATTAAAACGTATTTCTGATTCTTATCTTTATTTTCTTTTTTTTTTTCATGATCATCCTGCATGCCCTGAAATTCCTTTTTTACGCTTGGATTCTCATAGCTAGCTTATTCTAAAAGCTAGAGACAAAATAATTAGGATTTCTGTGGCTCAGTGCAGAAATAAAGATACATTGTATACAAAGAACAGGGAAATTTTAAAAAAAACCTGACTATTCTCAATCTTTCATGAGAGGCTATTATAATAAAACCACTAGCTATAGGGGGTCCCTCATAAGCAAGTAGAACAGATCTTAGTCTTTTTTTTCCAAGTTGTTATCTTTATGTCCCCAGGAAGATGCTGCATCTGCCAACCTTCCACCTGCCACCTATTTCTGGCAGTAAATGTTCTTTTTCTTTCCTCTAAGGAAATAAGCAGGATTCACCTTACCCAATTCTTTGAGCAAATTTACATTTAAACTTTTTTACAAAAATGTATTCTAAATTATTTTATAAAAACAAAGTATTTTCCCAAATAAAAATAAATATCCCATATTTTCAAGGGAAGCTGATTCATATCAACAGCTTTTGCCCATTCCTAGAAGAGACTTTTCTGTAGCCTGAGGAGGTCAGAATTTCAGCCAGCTGCTACAACAGCCCAGATCCAATGGAGCAATGTTGCAGCAGAAGCGATACAGCCAGACATTCCTCTTGTTTAAATTGCTTTCATTGCTGGATCTGGTGTACGTGGCATTGGATCTGTCGGGCATGTGCAACATTGTAGCCATCCATGTCTGCGAGATTTCCGGGCATTGGCATTTCATCATATCCTTATATGGAAATACTGTTTGCCACTTGCTTAGTCTTTAAATGATAATTCTAAAAGAGAGGAGAGAGCTTATTATGGAAGAGGGCCTATAGAAAGTTTTGACTTCTTTACTGGCCAAATGAAGATTAAGTGTAATTTAATTAACAGAATTAATCATTTAAACAGAAATTTAATTTCTGTTTAAATATGAAATACATGAAAGGGTGGATATATGGACTCATACTGTAAATAGATTATAAAAACAGTATGGTGCACTAAGGCTACAATATTTTGCAGTGTAGGTAAGGGAGTGATTATTTTATTTCACTAGAATAAAGACTTATAGTGAGTATAGACCACAGGCAAGTGTTTACAGTTTCAAGAACTGTAATAGTTCCTTACATTACTAGAAAGATTCCTATCTGCTGGCCTTTAGCAATGAATTTTACTGTATTTTCCATTTTTCACTTTTTGCTTTTCTGTGTTTTGCTTCTTATAAACTGCAAGAATATATGATAGCAAATGGATGATGATATCTTTTCTTCTCACAGATGCATCTGAGTGCAAAATAGCTGTCTGAGGTTGGGATGGATTAACTGAATGGACAGAGAAATTCAAATAATCATGTTAATAACAGCTATATAAAGAGTACATCTATTTTAATTTCTCTGGATTGGCTATAATTTTCAGCCCACTGAAACTGACTGCCCACAAAGTCTTTGGCTCTGAAATGCAGGTGAAAGCAGAAAGTTTTTCGAAGTGAAATCTGTGAGTTAGGGAATCTTATCTATTTCTTATAGTGCCACCCAAAATAAAGGAAACTGCATTTAGGTTGACTATTCCAGTGAAAATATTATCTTAAAATAAAAGTGTTCCCTGGCTTTTGGGTAGTTTCTGAGTTCTTCTCTACAACTGTGCATGCAAGGGTAGTGAAAAAAAAAGTGACTGGAAAGGATATTAATGAGAATAAAACCTGGAAATTAAAGTAAAAATCTATTCTTATTTACTAAATATCAGTATGTAAAAATAAATACCAAGCTTCCTTATTTGAAAATTAGAATTAACTTTCTGTGACACATGTAGGGTTAGTTATTGCAGCTGACAGCCCAAAGACTTTGTCAATAAGTTTAGTCAGTTTTTTCTTCATCTTGGAATACTTTGTTCACTTTGAGTCACTCTAGCAGTGTCTTTTTGTTTTTTAATGAAGTGTTTCAAAGTCCTTCTAAAGGCTTAATTTAACTTTCAGGGATAACAACATGAGAAAAAAAAATGCATGGTCTATAAACAAGTTTGAAAAAGAACATCAGCTAGGTCTTGGCTGACATAGGTATATGTCTGCTGCATTTGCTCTAGTGTCCACAAGATAATTGTTAAAGTTTTATAAGCACATTAATTTAATTATACACAGTGCATCTTGTTGCCGTGTTTGCCAGAAAACAAAAAGCACATTACTGTGCATAAAGTCATCTCATATCCTGACAGCATTTCTATTCTGTAAACTTACTGAAGTATGTACAGGCGTTATGTCCAATTGAAGAGGCTAGAATTCGCCCTTGTCACTTGGTCTAAAAACAAAGCAAAAAAGCAGTATGTTCTTGTTTCTTTTCTTCCATTAAAAAATTTGGGTTAAGTCATCTGCAGAGGAGCTATCATATCTCCTTTAACTGCTGCCACTGATTACATCTAGAGCAGGAGAGTCTTTACACTATGTTCAGACATGAGTTGGCAAAAGTCCCAGTGATTCTTCTTTATGCTGGGACAGGAACATTTATGCAAGCATATTAAATGAAAATCTTACTCAAAAAATATCAGTGTTACCAGAGAACAGCATGTCATATGGATGCAACTCCTTCATTGGATGAACTCTCATGGTTTCTACGGTTGCCCTTTTTCTACTTACTAGTCTTGTTATAGCTGGAAGAAGAGACCAAAAGCACAGGCAATGAGAAATAAGATTGACAAAATGCAAATGTTTAATACTTTTTTTATTGGAGTATTTCTCCCACTCTATAGATTGACTTTTTGTACACAGCATTTTACTTCCAATGTGTTTTTCTGTTATGTTTGAGTATCTTAATTTCTTTTCATAGCAGATAGAAATGTGTAAGAATTAAAAAATTACCACTACCTGTGGATGTACAAATCACTTGACACAGACCACAAGTTTTTTCCTGGTATTTGAAGAGCATTTCCTATAACTGCAAGTCATAACCATTGCCTTTTATCTTGTCATTGAGCACCACTGAGAAGAGTCTGTCTCCATGTTCCTTATTACCTTCCACTAGATATTTGTACACATTGATAGGATTCCCTGATTCTCCTCTTCTGGAGGATAGTCTCCCACTGATTCGCTGCACTCAACTGTCTATTTTGCGCAAGGTGGGTAACACGTATATGTACAACAACAATTTATTATTATTCCAGCTGAAATCTTAGCAGTTCTAATCAAAACATTATTATTCGTTCAATTGCATTGTTGCTAGGACTTAGAGTTTTAAAGAAGTGCAGTTAAAATTAATATACACAAACTTCTGAGTATACACAAACTTTCTTCTATAACTCCTTTCCTTTCACTCCCCTCCCAGGTCCTGGGATTGATGGCTTTGGGCTGCCAGTGGACAAGTCACCAGCATGTCAAATTCTTTGCAAGAAGTATGATGGTGATGGTTTCTTCATCCGCATATGAGAACCCACACAAGGTTATTTCTACGTTTTGCTAACATACTCCAGGCTTTAGTCTTTCTTTCCTGGTTCTCAGGTGCATGGTGTATCCACATTTTCTATCCATGGTATATGTTGCACATTATTCTTTGTTCTCTTTGTTGTCCCAAACGCTTGCTTCTGCTCATCTCCCAGAGCTGCATTGCTTTGATAACCAGGGAACAAGCACTGGTGAGTTTATAGCCCTGGTGCCTCCGGTAGCCTCCTATGACCACACATTCAAGAGTCCTGCTACAATTGCATGTCTGTCCTCACACACTGCTCTCTGTGCTGCAGCCAGGGCCAGAGATTCTACACATAACAACTAATTGTTATCACTAGACATCTCCTTCAAACCCCAAATATAAGAGTAGGTGTTGAGCCACACACCTCTCTGAAGCTAAAGTCACCAGCATGTTTGGCTGCTCCTATAGGCCAAATCACAACGCCAGGCAGGTCAACACATGACCTGAGGCCAGTGTTGTTAGTTCAACAGGCCTGTGGCCAGGTACAAACAATATTTACTGGTCTGCAAGGAGTCAAACGCTTCTGAAAAATAACTTCCGAAACATCAGTAGGTGTAAAAGAGGAAAATACACAGTGTTTTGCTATTTTTCTTACTTTCTGTGATCTTGTCTTAAAGTTACATAGATAAACCCGGTTCTTACCTAATAACATGGTTTGCAATAAAGTGGAAAAAAGCCTTTCACATCCAAAAGTACCACTACTTACTGCTTGACTTTTGACCTTAGCAGAATGCTGTTTGAAATGCTGCAGATATCTAAGTGATTACTTCATTTGTGTTGCCATCTTCCTGTTTTTAAGCATGTTTTATTTATAAAACAAGGTCCTTATTTAAACTTACAAAATACAAAGGGGAGCAGTTCTTTCCCCAGCTATGCTGCATCATCCTTCATTTTTCTCTGTACTGTTTGAATTTCTAAGTGATAATTCCTTATGTCTAGCCATCTTATGTTCTTACATTTTCAGTTGCTCTTCTGTGGTTTGCACATTTTATCTGTGTCTCCAGCTCTGGTAAGCACTGAGAGTGCTAAGTTAAACAATAACTAAATATACTATTTTTCTAATTCTGGAAGCTAAAAAGCCTAGGAGAATTCCGTTGCAATTTATAGTGTTGTGAGTCATTTTCCCTTAAGACTCTGTCTTACATGTTCTAAAGAATTCATGATGCTGGAAATTAAACAAAACTGTTTTGTTCAGATAATCAAGCAAGACAACAATCCTAAAGGAAGAATTTCTTTATCTCCTTGAGATTTTTTCAGGGACAATGAAGTTTCTTTGTAACCTGAATGTGGAAAATCTTACCAGATGAGGAAAGCAATTGAGCACTGATATCCAAGACCACAATGTGTAATGGTGTGAAGTTTCCTTGGTACAACAAAGCTAACAAAAAGCTACAACACCTATTGAAATTTACTAAATCACAAGAAAAATCAATACCTATTTGTGCTTCTAAAATTGTACCATAGAATCAACATTTTGAAAACCTTTAAAAATCAAAGAAGTATTAACTTCTAAGTGGGTCCATGGACATTTCAACCTATGATTTATTCATTGACTTTTATTAAATACATAGTGTACCTAATAAAAGTAATGGTATGCAATATGTCTTCTTACACCTTCAGAAGACTGAGCATAAGATATAAAATTTACTAGTGGAAAAGCATGAGTTAGGCACTTGGATTCTGGCTTTGTCCAATTAAATCAGAAACCAGATCCATGTTTTTTCAGCCTCCTGTGTAGAGTAACTGAATGACTATCATATCTGTCACTGGTCATGTCTCCCTAATTCTCTCTAAAGCATTCTGTCTCCTGGAGTACATTTACTAAAATGTTACTCTGAAGAAAATTTGAATATTTAATGTAAGGTACTACCATGAAAGTTTGGCTATAGCATTCACTCTGATTTGAGGGGTGTTGACTGTAATATTGGCTATTGAACATAAGCTTCGGACTAGTCTGACATTTTAAAGATTTAGAGGGCTCTGCTTTTGTGTCTGCTGCCATGAAACCCAGTTATTAACAAAACATTTGTTTCAAGTCCTGTTTTTCTTGTTCATGGCTATTATAAAGAGTCAAATTAATCACTGGGCATAACTGTTAAGAGAGAGAATATTGTGTACATGGTTAGCATTCTTTCCTCTGTACCTCAAACCTTATTACTTGTCTTTAGTAACCTAGACCATATTTCTTTTTCTTTAATAGCTTATTTCTTTAATATCTTTCATTTGTGTCTGCCCAGAATTTCTTACTTGGAATTTCTACTTTAAGAACAGGCATTTTTTTCTAACTTTTGACATAAAGATTTTCTCCATCCATTTGTTCATCTTGATGAAAAATCAGGGCTGTTTTCTTCTAGTTGTATTAGAATGAAACTTGATGTCTGTCGGTGTCTGCTATTTCTAATGATAAACTTGTTTAATTCTGCAGACTTATAGGCAATATTTTGACTAGGTAAGTATTTTAGGTAAATGAAGCTATGCTCTGGAAGAGTCAGTATGCTTCTCTGACAGAGCTCTCATACATACATCTGCAAAGCTGCTGTGTTGTTTGAGGTTTCTTCCCAACAAGATAGGCAGTTTTTACTTTACCTATACTAAAATTGTCATTTGTATGATTTCCCCATCTGATAGTAGAAGAATTTTCTGTGAATAACATTTTCTCCTCTGGGTGTCAGACACTGTGTGACCTTCACTGAAACTAATCTGCAGTGAAAGGGTTGTGAAAATGCAGGGAATAAATGGGGGACTAACAGCTGTAGGAGAATTGGTTGCCCGAGAGTAAAAAAAAAAGAACATTTACTAGTGGGAAATTGTAGGATATACCTTATTTTATAATTAATGCCCTTTAATATGGAAAGTCTTGATCAATAACATTGAAGTATTTATGTTACAGTGACATTCATCTAGTATTTGCAGATTGAAGACAGTTATTTCCCATGTGGGAAGATACATGTTTTCCATCTTTCTTCTTAAAGATTACAGGGAGCAGAAGAGAGAGAGAATCTCCTCACTTTTGCATCCAGATTCAGAAATAAACAAATGAGAAAACTTTGTTGGGGAAATAGATTTCATGTCTGTGTACATGCTACACTATGCCTGATTTATTGTGGCTAATTGAAATGGTCATTTGAGAAGACATTAGGGTTAGAGATTCGTTCATATCAATGTTGATAAATATATTTTAATTTTGGGATGAAACTGCATGAAACCTTACAGCTCAAAGTCTGATAAAAAATTATAGAATGTGCAGTGTGTAGACACTTATGGGTTTCTCTCACATTCCTAAATGTTTCAGAGAAATAAGATGGATACTAGTCTGTATGAAGGAAATCTGAAGTGATGCTAGAAGGCAAAGTAACAGATTGCTGCTACCCCGTGTATCAGACTGCTTCTGTACATCTAAACCAGTCTGTGTGACTGTATTTTCTCTCTCATAGGGTTGACATCACACCAATGGGCTGAATAGACTCTACTGGAAGGAGGTCCAGATATCAAGAGAATGGTCAGATGGAGATATTGGGGTTTTTTGCCAATCAAGGGGTTCTAATAATTCCACAATGTAGGTTCACATTACACTGGATCCTTTAGAGAAACAGTATTTTATTTTCAGGTCAAGAATAGAGTCTGGGAAAAGCATTCTGATTTTACATTCATCCTGAGACATTTAATGACTATTTTTAGACCGCTGCTCTATTAACCCCACATGCTTGCAACAGAGTCCTCCACAGTATCCACCTTGATCTGTGAAAATCCATATTTAACATTGCAAAGAAGCATTTCATGGGTTATCTCACAATTAAGTATTCAAATGTGCATAATTTTAATTGGAATGTTATTTGGATATTAATAGTTATATTATGGAAAAAACTGTGGGAACGCAGAAAAAAAAGGAGGAATACAAACTTCATGTGTTCCCTACATGCAATTTTTTTTTCTAACAGAAATTTTATACTAGAAAGACATGCTGATGTCTATGACTATCTGAATATATTCATGTTACATAGGAATGTTATTTTAATGCCAGTTATTGAACATGAGTTTTGGGAAAAATGTGTTTGGAATGTGGGAGATAATAGAATTGTATCTCTACCTCTACTTTGGAATAACATTTTGATGAGTAGTAAACAGAAAATGGAAGAAGAGTGGTCTTAACAGTCAAGGATGATAGAGATTTACTATATTCTAATTATAAGTGAATATTTACAAGAAATCTTTCTACCTAGCAGAACAAAACAGTTTTCTGTCCTGAATTCTTAAGAAGGAGATATTAAGCCCCACTGACATGTAATGGGCCTAAGCAGGGATCACATGGGATAAACACAGGCCTATCAGCAAACCTCCTGCTCAGACCATGAGGCTTGTAAACAAGAAAGTTATTTATGAAGAAGCAGCCTATGGAGGAGAATAGGATGGTGAGTGGCAGAACCATGCATTGTTATAGTCACTGATTTGCTCTGGCCTCAGGCAAAAGTGCAGTTTGGTAGTGGGTGAAACTACTGAGGCAGCAGTGCTGGATCCACTTCTGGGACATGTTAGTCCTTACACTCAGGTAGTGTGCTGCAGAAGTCAATTAAAGTACTATGGTTTGATGAAACCAATAGCAATTTATAAGCAAACTGAATGGCACTGAGAGATTCAAATACAACACCTGGTCCTGTGCCTACCCAAGAAGGTATTATTAGGTCAGAAACTGACTTTTAAAGGTGGGAAGAGTGCATGAAAAGATTAAATCAGAAGCACTTTGGAGGAATTTTATATACTAACTTGTCCAGCATTTGACATTTAAAACTCTTGAAGTCTAAATGTAATAGAAAACATATGTGTAGATGTTTCATATACACTTCTTGGAAAGTAACATTGTTCTATTAAATTGTACAGAGAAGAAAAAGGAAAAGATGACCTGTTTCACTAGTCTGTAAACTGCTGAGTGACCCACACCTTTGTGGAAAGAATGCTCTTCTATTTATTTTTGCAATTTGGAAAAGTATAAGAAACTCAGGTAGAAAGATCCTCTAATGGAAATGCAGCAAGACATGCAATTAAAATATGAATTTTAAAAAACGTATTTTGTGTGAATGTGGTTGAGGGATTTTTAAAATGTTAAATATTCAACAAAGATGGTAGGGAATGGATTTCAGTGTTAGGGTTTTTTGCTTGTTCTTCTATCATGTTTCAAATATTTTGAATGTGGCTTTTGTTTTTCAATGGAACTGAAATAGTTTTTATGGGTTTGATACTCACAAAAAACCCTGTAACTTAAGAACATTTCAAATTTCATCCAAGATGTTAATTCTGTAATAATCTCTTAGGCAGCATTAGATCCTTACAATTAAAATACATTTCTGCCCTAATACAAGCTGAGAACACTATTACCAAAAGTGTACCTAATTATTCTGGCTTGTACTATATGTCCATAAGATGTGCAACTTCTTACTTATTTCATGAAGTCTTACATGGTTTTTTGTTCTCTTAGATAAAGAAAATTTCATATTTCAGAGCAGTCATTGATGTTTTTTCAGTTCTGTTACCTGAATTGTAGGGCACTTGCAGCTCAACTGTCGTGAAGGTAATTTTCTCTTCTAAACACTCTATATTTCCTAAAATGTAATTCAGGTTACACTGAAATTTGCTGCAGTTTGATAAAAGGTTTGTGAATGAATGCTGTTATTAATTGACTAAGGAGTTATTAATGTGTGTAATGGTTGGCTTCTCTGTCCTCCTCAGGAGCAAAGTACAAGCACACCTTTCTTTGAGTTTTGTATACTGAATTTCATTTCTAACACCTGTGGCTTGAACTGTAGCTTTATTCCAGTTCTGAATAGCCTTCATCACAGCGTACTAGCTGAGCTAGTACATACACCCCCACCACCCCCAACAGACGGGGTTATCTGAAAAGAGATTGCATGAAGTAGTGCTAGTGTGGCCTGAATGAGCCTCACCTGTTGTCAAGGTGATGTAGGGTTAAAAAGTAACTTGAAAGGGCAGCTACTGTGGTCTTTTATCATTGTTTTGTGCAATTTAATGAAAAGAAAAAACAATTCAAAAGGTAGTTAACTGTTTTCTTAAAGAGGCTTCATGAACTTTATGAGTATAAAATGATACACAGAAGGGAGAAGAATGGTGGAGATAAAAAGTCTTCAGGAGAGAAATAAATTGTAATGAACATTGTTCTGGGGAAGAGCTGCGTCAAGTCAGGAAAACTGGAGGGGTCTCTGTACAGTGTTAGAGAGGTCTATGAAATTACGTCCGAGCAAAAGCATGCAGAGCATCCAGAAAAGTCCCAACATAATCAAGCAGAATTATTTTTACTTAACAATCCACAGTGAAAGGTCTTAGCCTTTGGTTTTGTAATGCCATAATTTTATACCCTATGAATTTTCACACAGAATCACACTGACCATGGAATTGCTAAAAGAGTTATTGAATGTGTAGCATGAAAAAGCAATAAGTCAAAAGTCAACAACAGTCGAGGCTCAGCCATTCATGATCCAAGAGGAAATTACAAGTCAACTCACTAAACATTATCAATCTAAAGGTAGGCTTTATTCAATCCAGAACAGGATGCCTCTGGGTTTGTCTAGTCATAACACAATTTTTGCTTTCCTTATAAACTCTGCCATACCAATGCCTTGGCTGATCTTCATTTGAGGTGACAAGCATCAGTGTTACTTCAGGTCACTGTAGTTTAGATTTTGTGGATCTTTGAAAATCTGAGTCTCAACTCAGTCAACAATGTTTGACGTATGTTCATCCCTAATGAAATCAAAATTGAATTGACCTGATATGGACTGACTCTAAATGAATAAGAAGCACAAATGTTTAGAGTGAGACATAATTATTGTCAAAAAATGGATAGGAAATACCACTTTTAATCCTATCTGTATGTGTTTTTGTAGAGCCAAATGTTAATTAAACAGCAAATATATACAAGTGGGCTTTTGATGTAATTAATTGGTCAGTGGTTTTTCTCCTATTACAGACGTCGTTCATCAAATTAGTAAGACCAACATTTCATAACCACTGTAAATTTTTGAAATTACTCTTTGGCCTTCAAAGACATACGATCCATGGTGGCATCAATTCCAAAGAGTCTGTTTATGAACATCAATAAGTATCTCATCTATTTTTAAGGTGAGACTGTCATTGAATAATATATTAAATTAGCTAATTATATTAGATTTATCATTAACTAATAAAATACTGAAATGTTCTCATTCTCCAAAAACTAATGGAAGTATTTAATCCTTAAACAGACAATAAAATTAAGAAGGGAAGTTTTATTTTTAACAGGGGTGATGAAAAAATAAATCCATGCTTTCTGAATGAAAGAAAAAAAGGCTTTTAGTTTTGTGTACCTTGGCACTGGATTTGCTCTCTTTTTGCACAGTTGGGAGATTAATAAAATTGATATACACAAAACCATAAAGGAAATTCTGTTACAATGAAGTATGACTTCTTAAAGACAAAGTGAAACAATATCAGATGTCAGGTTTTGCTTATGTTTTAATAACAAGGAAAATAGAAACGCAAAATTTGTAAAAGTAGAAGTATGATTTTTCATAGGGTGCAGATAAATAAAATTGGCATATTTCCTTTCTCAAAAAATTAAACCCTTGAAAAAAAAATCAGTGTAAATTTTCTCAAGTACTAGATCTAAACAAATGTGAGTGGAAAAGTTTATAAACTAGCTCCAAAGGTACTGTTTTCTGTATTGAATATTAACAGTCTTTGATGGACACAGTTTTTGCTGTTTAAGTGGGTTCATATAAGGGTAAGTTCTTCTGCACTGAACTTCTTCAAATTATAGATTAATTAATAACATTAGTAGTAGTTGTAAACTGAGCTATTGTGCAAATGTAGACAGAGTCTGCAAAGACAGATAATGTACTGTGTTTCTGATGAGAAATTGTAGAAAAATTGTCTTCATGTCTATTTGTCCAGCTTTCAGTTTGTTAATGCTTTCAGGTGGCTGTGGTTTTGAAAGTTTTTTGTGTTTTTTTAAGTTTACTTGGAAACCTTGTCACCCTTGCCTTGTTCTGTGTGTTAAGTTATATTTTAATATTACATCATTGGAGACTGTGGATTGTTGAAGACCAAGTGATTTAATTTATTTTCTACTGGCCTGCATATGGATCCTGAACTGTTGCAAGGTTGAGCTGACTTATGCATTCATTACAATGACTTTCTGTAATCTTCATAGCAATGTGAAGAGGAAGTGTGTGGATTGTCACATGAATAGTTTTGTTACAGAGCAGATACTAGAATATATATTACGAAGGTTAAAATCATATTCAGACCATGGACACTCAGTAAAGAGAAAGGTGCACAACACAGAATTTGAACAGGAAAGGTGACCCACAGGACACAGTTTCAGGAATATTTAAGTCCTCAGAGGCCCTGCTTCAGATAGAGGAAGGAGCAGAAAGGTGTCCAACAGATGTGCTATGAAGAAACAGTCAATGGTTCTAGGGAGATTCTTGGCAGCTTGATTGAACAGCATACTAATGTTTTGGTTTTCTAAATTATTTATATTTGGGATAGTGTTTGATTTACTGAGGCCATCTCTTGGTAGTCAGGTAGACTAGATTATGTGCACATGTCTCCTCCAGACTTAATTATACTGTTATATACTTAATTATACTATTTCTGATACAGAAATATTTATATTTGCCATAAGGAATCTAAAAATTTGACTTTTTAAAAAATTACTATATTTGACTATCTTCTCCTGAATAGTTCCATTTATCTACATTGATCTTCCTGTTAATAAAAATTATTTAGGAAAAAAGCCAAGATGTTATGATTGTGTCTTTGATGATTTTCAAGATTAAAGATTTAAAAATCTTTCCTTTATGTTCAGAATTGTATTTCATTGGTTTATGTCTTCATTATTTTAGACAAAAATAAAGACATTGTAGACCATTAAATACTTTAAGTACATGCATTTATTTTACCATTCAACTTGAGAAGCTTTTTGTGATTTATGTTTCTTACACAGGGGTCAGAATTTAATTGAAATAAAAAAGGATCAGACTGATTTCTAAGGATCTATTTCTTTTTCATGAAAAGGAATAGGTTCCTGTACTGAAGAGCATGGTAGTTACAACAGATTTGAGAGAACTGTAGTTTATTTGCTTGTTTGGGGATGTTGTTTTCATTACAATTTTATAAAGAGAAAATATGCCAACACAAGTAAAAGCGTTAGCTGTTACAAATGGCGTAGAGCGATGAAGCTTGCTCACTTTCCAGAGGGCAACCTAAGTAGGATTAGAGTGCAAGTTTTCACTGTTTGTGGCCAGTTGTGCGACAACTCTGGGGATTCCCTTTGTAATAATGTTTGGCTATATTGCCCTGTTTCCAGTACATTACACTTGAACTTAAAATGTCTGAAAGAGTGCCATTGTTGCAGGCAGAACTGCTTTTATAATTGAAGTGGATACTACTCTAGAAGTTCAAGGACAGGATATTAAGGTTTCAATTATTTAATTGATATATCAACCCACTTTACACACATATATATATA
>VZRZ01006444.1:786265-875681 GCA_013398175.1 Climacteris rufus | reverse complement strand
AAAGAAAGTAAAAAATATTAATTTTTGAAACAATTATTTATGACAGAATTGTTACATTTTGGTAACACAAGGGTATCATGGTGTTCTGTATTTCTGAGATAACATCAACATCTGTTGGTTTGCAGTGAAAAACTTTTCACCTGGTGTTTCTGGTATACCAAGTTAATACAACATGAGTTAGAGTAGGGTAGATCACATATCATGAGCGTTAGTATAGAAACAGATAATCCTATTAAACAGAAGCTCTATAATAAGCAACAGACTGCAGAAACTGAGCTGTTTTCTACATTGCAAATGTATCCCAAAGAACAATTGTCTCACTTGCTAGAAATGTTATTAAAAGATGCATACAAAGTATGTTTTGAGTGCTTCACACATCTGTCAAAATTATTGAGAACCACAGAAATATTAAACACTGTGTTTTGTGCCCATTATTGCTCAAAAAGTATATTTTGTCCTAACTGGAAAATGTTGGACTTACAATACCTGAGACACAGAGAGTATCATGATGCTTTTTTTGCATTGTACACAAAAATTTGCTCTGCTAAATAGCCTGTCAAGAGACTTAATAATTTAAATGGATGGAGGCCATATTATTCGATAGAAATTCATAAAATATTATTTTACTCAGATAGGACACCCCCATGGCATAGGACTCCTTTATGGTTTCATTTTAAGGAGTTGAAGGCAGGAGGAAAATATAGGTAGTGGATAAACCACTATCATTTGGATGTTGCCCTGAAACATCTTAATCAAAGAGGCAGTTGCAATAATTTTATTTCTGGGATTGAAATTTCATTCAAATTTCAGATTATACTTGTTTAAAGATTAGCTTTTAAGACACTTTCCTTAAAAAGAACCAACACTGTTTTGTTTGAGCAATATTCCTGAGGTTATCTTGAAATGCTTCTAGTTGCTGTGGCAATTGTACCTTTAACGTTGAAAGCTCACCGAATAGTTAGTATTGCAGTTGTTAAATAACATTTCCTGAAATGTGTGTTCGCAATACTACATAAGTAAATAAAACAAAGACAAAAGAAGCATTTATAAGAAGATTCCTCTTCTCCTAATCAGGTGAGGTGTAGCGTCTTGGAACAATTTCTTTATAAAGCACTTTGAGAGTTGTGATGGATTTTAGTATATACCAGGTCTGCAGCAGGACCATTGTTCAGTAAGATTTTGCCTGTGGTTTTTAATTTGTCTTTCATTTTTTTACCTAAGAATATGTTGTTGAATTTTATTCAACCTAAGGCCTGAAAATTGGAGATACACTGTATTTTCACAAGCAAACCTGTGGATTTTCTGGAGAAACAAACACACTGGCTGATTCAGCTGACCGGTTAATACAAGATGAAGTTCACCCTGAATCCATTTCTACCCAGTAGCTTACCAAGTTTCTTAGCTCCATATTCTCTGCCTCAACCCTAGAACCAGGGTATTGCTCCCAAACACTGAACTTATCTTTTGCAAGACGAGCTATTTTTTTTACTGTTATAACCAGAGCTATAGTGCACTAAAAATAGTTTTCCTATAGTCTTACGAAATACTGTGGATTATGTATAAGCAACAGTGATAGTGATCCACATTGAGATATCCACTGAATCAAAAGCTAGTTTCAGTTTCACTATACAGTGAACAGAAAATAGGAATTATTAAATTAGAATGTTTCTGATATGACTGCTAAAATCATATTTTTATTGGGCTGAACTCATCAGTGGGTTTTCAGGCATGGAAAGGTCAAATAAAATGGGATATGGTGCATAAATACATAAATGTTTCTTCCTACAGGACTATCTGGTCTACTGCTCCAAGGAAATAGGGTAGGGCAACCCTTCAATTAATGCCACTGCACATTTAGTTCATGCAACCACTCACATTGTACTGCATGGAGAAAAAAATCCTTCTTATTCTGCTTTGATTCAGGGGAAACTCAAATGCATAGAATTTAGGATTTTGTAACTCCACACCTGACATAGTAAGTTTGGTTGTTGTTGTGTTTAATTACTTTTGAAATACATTTTAAACTTCTGACAGTATAATTAAAATTAATTATCCTTTGGTGTTTGCTGCAGAGTTCACATATCCCCAAAGTGACTAACACATTTTCATCCTCATAGCTAATCTATTTACTTCTTCTGGTTGAAAAATGAGAAAGTGTTTTCTGTTTAAAATTCTAGGTACAATTTCAATTTATTCAGTGGTTACAAAATTAATCAATAGCTACTTTAAAAACTTAGTCACATGAGAAAAGTGACAGATTTGGTATTTTCCTTAAAACTCTTCAAGTTTCATAAAAGTTCCACTAAGCCAAAACAGTACAGAGGATTGTCATTTGCCTAGACATTTCAGTTTTAAAAAGAAAATGTTTAATATCAGCAAATATGTTGAAAGTTCTCCAAGGAAATATGCATTTCTAATGACTTGTATAAAGCTAAGTAGTTTAGCCTGTATGGTGCTGAAGAGCATTTTAGGAACCCTTGAAAATAAAGGCATATCTTTTGAGATGAAAGAAGGAAGCAGTAGAGGAAAGTTTATGTGCACATATGCTGGTGTTAAACAAAGCAGAATGACATCAAAAGAACATGCAAAGATAACACCTTTTTCTCCACATACTTAAAACCTTTGTTGCTGAGTTGTAACATGAAAAACATAGAGGAAAAAGAATAATTGGAAAAATTCAAAGCCGTTTCAGACCTTACTCTGTTGTTTTTTGGTTTTTTTTCTTGTATTTCTTGCCCTTGATTCCTTTTCCTCCTTCTTCACCCCATCAACTTCAAGCTGTTTTAAATTTAGGTTGGAATCCCTAGCTAATATTTAGAGTTAAGAACCCTTTTAGCTATAATGAGTTCTGTAAAACTGTATGAACTAATAACCATCTTAATATCTCACATTTTGTTTTGGGAAATACTGAATTTACCACTCGGTTAATAGCTTTAGATTGTAGCAGAAGTCACCATCAGTGTCATGAAATATAAGAAGTTCGAATGACAGACTGTGCACCTGGGACAGAATAGCACCGGCAATGAGTATAAATTGGTAGAGTGGCTTGAGATCAGCCCTGAAGAGAGGGCCCTGGGGGTACTGGTTGGCAGCAGCTCAGAGTGAAGGGAAATCAGAGGCCAAAACCCCACTCTGGGGTGCACCAAACACAGCATGACCAGACAGCCAGTAGAGGTGACTGTCCTGCTGTATTCAGCCTTGGGACAGCCTCACCCTGAGTGCTGCTCTGGGACCCACAGGTCACAAAGAATGTGAAAGTCCTTGTACGTGCCCAGAGAAGGCAACAAAGTTGGTGACAGAGCTGGAAGGCATGTCCTGTGAGAAGGAGCTAAGGACTCTGGTCTGTCTAGTTTGGAGAGCGGAAGTCTGAGGGGTGACCTCACTGCTCTCTCTACAGCTTCCTGAGGAGGAAAAGTAGCAAGGGAGGTGCTGACCTCTTCTCCCCGGTATCCATTGGTAGGATGTGTGGGAATGGTTCAAAGCTGTGCCAGGGAAGGTTTAGACAGAACATTAGGAAGCATTTCTTGACTGAGAGGGTGGTCAAACACTGCAATATCTTTCCTAGAGAGGTGGTACATTTCTTGAGCTTGTCAGTGTTTTGGAGGCGTTTGGACAAAAACCTTTATAATTTTCTTAACTTTTGATCAGTCCTGAAGTGCTCAGGCAGTTGGACTGGATGATTGCTGCAAGTCCACTCCAAATGAAATATTCTATTTGATTCTATTTTGTATTTGCACTTTTGAAAAGATGCATCCTAATTTATGACAATTGGACAATCCAATAAAGTGTTGGATTGGAGGCTGTGGACTCGTAAATGTGTCTTGCAAAACATTTGAGAGATTACAGATAGAATGTTCATAAAGTATGAAGTTGAATATGTCCACATAAAAAGTCAATAGAAATAATTCCAATGTACAAATAAAACTTAATCTGAAAATATCCAAATATTTTATCACTGTAATTTACTGAAGCATTGCAGTGTTATGCGGAATGAAAATATTTTAAATTTCATCTCATATGATCTTGACAGATCAGTCTATAGTCCTTTTGACATCAGTGCCTTCTGCCTACCTATTACATGGTAGGTAACCTAAGAAAACCCTCATTAATTCGTATGTGATGTTTATAACTGCTCATTTCCAACAGTTGCAGAGGTCATGGTGAATAGAGTAAAGCTTGATCTTTGTCTGTACTTGGTAGAGCAAAGCTTGATCTTTGTCAGTACTTGGTCTTTAGGCCACAGGTGTCACAGTTTTCTGACTTTAGTGCAGGCAGATACCACATAAAACTGCTTTTCCATTTACTGACTTGCTAGTTTCCTCCCAGCTCATGCCCAAAGCCTTTACATAAGTATTTTGAAAATGTCTGACACAAATTCCTGTAGACCTGTCTCATGGCCTAGCTCTCGACAGGATAAGAAAGCAGAAGGCTGGAAGATTGTAAATAGTCCTTCTGTCATCCCTTTAATGAGCAGCTTTCATCATTGAAAGGCACTTTTTTTCTGGAAAAAAAAGTAAAATATTCACCCTGTTAATCAACTCAAGCTGTGTGAAGCCATGCCACATTTGGTAGAAACCAGCTTCCGAATTTGATTTATTTTTTGTATATGTTACTGCTGTTGCCCATAGGTTCAAAAGTTGTGATCAGATTTTATTAATCTAAAGCAGTTGATTAAGTTCTTTCAGATTTATTCCTCCATTTACTGGAACACTAAACACAATTAAATCTTGCTTTATCAAGAAATATTTGACCTTCAGGAAACAGTTTTTCCCCCTTCATAAAACTTGGATTATAATTAAAAGCTAAAACTTGTTAAGAATATATTTTACTTAGAGCATAGATAGGATTTTAGCATATCAATGTGAAATGGCTTTATTTGTTAACTGCTGGCTGATTTAATTATATTCAAGCTGTCATGTAATGTCACACACGCTTATGTTGAAACCTTCAGAAATATATGCTTGGTTGTGAAAAGCCTAGAAAATTCACTTTTGCACAGTAGTTGCTTGGAGTCTCTATGCTTTCTTGATACTAGATTGATGTTACATCATTTCTTTCTAGGTTTTTGCATAACAACTAGGTCTCTATCTCTTCTGTTCTCATTCATTTGGCTTCCAAAAACATGAGGTGTTAAACATTTATATCCAAATTCACTAAATCAAAAATAGAGTATTATGTGCAGAACTGTTTGGGAGAATCAAGATTTCCCCAGCTGGGAAGCAGAATTATGTTTTCATAGACCATTTGAAACAGAGTTAAGAATAAATGTTTGTTCTTTCTCTTTAGGCACAAAGAAAGTGGCTCTACAACTTCTGAGTTGATCTTAGTATTTATTTCTAGCTATTGTAAGGATTTTTTTCAGTTTATCAAACTATGGGGTTTTTTTATTTAGGAATTTAGCTAACTATATGTTCCCATTTTTCCCAGTAGGAAATATCCCAATCTTTTGATGTACCATATTTTCTAGATTTTTTTAATCCCACCTAGTTCTTCTCTGGACTCTTAGGTTTTCCACATACTTTAGAAACATGGTGGCAGAAATAGTCATACTTCTGAACAAGCTGCCACATAACTAATGCCAAGCAGGCTGGTAGTTCTTTTTAACTAATCACTTGTTGCTTCATTCGATTTTTGGCAGGTAATTTTGGTGGAATGTGGAGTGGTGTTAATCTAAAATTTTTTCCCCTTCCTCCACTCCTATGTTACTGGATTTTAACCAGACTGCTTAGTGTTTTGTTTTCTTTTTCTCAGGCTGTATTTTTGCTTGTTTGTATGTCTATTTGGTTGGTTTCTATTTGGTGCTTTTTTTTTTAGTTTTTTTTTGTTTTTTTTTTTTTTTTTGAGTTTCAGTTTTGGCTTGGTGGGGGGTCAGCAGAGTTATCACTAATATAGAAAAAAAGGGAAACAAATTTTAATCTGGCTTTCAAATGGTGGACACCCCTTCTTTCTCAATATAGTATAAATATTTGAAAGTTATATTCTGTCCCTATTTAATATAGTCATCATTTGTCAGTGGCAATAGCTGCTCTGTGAGCAATTTCTTCCCCACTTTCCTCAGTTTGAATATTTGGGCAGTTTATAAGACTTTTTCACCGTTTCTAAAACTGGAAAATTCAGTAAACTTCTAAAATTTTGAAAAATAATTGCTAGGGAGGTAGAGGTTACCCTAGCTAATTTCTTGTGCACCCTACTGTGAATTCTATTGAGCTTGGTTCCACTTATCCCTTGCATTCTTTCCTTAGTTTTTTTCCTAAACTGCTCTGCTTTTTTATTCCTTTATAAATGCAATAATATGTTGGGCAGAATGCTTAAATACAAAATGAATGATGTATTTTTTTCCTGTGTCATTAATGAATTGCTTTTTAAACTAGTAAAGATCTGTTCAAATGCATTTTATCGACACACATAATAAGTAGCATGATCATTTAATCTGTTATCAAGCAATGGTAGGTAAAATCTTTCCCAATAATGTTTCTTCTCTTTTTTTTTTTCACATCTGCCCTTTTTCTGTCCTCAAGTAGCTTCCAAAGAGATTTTCAAAGTAATTTATAAATGAAAACTTTGATTCTTTAATAAACCACAGGAATAGATACACTACAAAAGCACACTTTCATCTAAAATTGGGACTTTTTCTTATCCTTCAGCCATACACATCTAGATAGAGACTTTCAGGACTCTCACTGTATCTTCAGTTTTATAGCACTAAAGTCTTTGTCTGGGTAATGATAACATAAATACATTTGCCTTTAACTTTGTAATGGGTAAAATGATCAAATTCAGATAACGTTTTTTAAAACCCCTTCTCTTTTGTATTTGGCCACTGTAGGAAATGGGCAGCTTTCCACTGCACAACAAAAGTAATAAAAGGGTAAATATTATGCTCAAAAATTCTAATGGATAGATATCTTTTTTTTTTCCTCTGCACTTAGCTAGCCTCCTGTCAACCAAGGTAAAATATTTCATTAGTCTCTAATGTTTTAGCATAGTATCAGTTCTCTTTTCTGCTTACTTTTTCTTTTTTATTATTATGATTATATTTCTTTTATTATGGGGGTTTTGCTTTAATTATTTTTTTTAATCCATTAACTAAATCTACCTCTATAGATAAAATAATTTGATTTTTTTTTTTCATGGAAAGGATGTGTAAGCAATTTATGAAGACTGGTAGAAAGTCTTTAGGAAAATATATGTTTTCTCCATAAATACAGTAGTCAGACTTTCTATGAAGCATTCTCATTGACAAGGTACCACTAATGTATTTCACATCACCTATCTTGTTCAGATTACTGTATTTTCAAATAGGGTTTAAGTGATCTTCACTTCACAAGGAAGGCAACCTTACTTACCTTATTACTGTATGTCTAGAATGCTCTAGCTGTGAGAGCTATAGTTATATACAGGAAGAAGAAATGGTAATGTGTGGTTTTTAGAAGACAGATTTCATGCTTTTATCTTGTCAGGCACTTTGGATTAGATCCCAATAGGGACTTAGGGGACACAAGTGAAAGATCACCAAATTTGGCTTCAGAAGGTATCTGACTCCAGGGTAAAACCCAGGACACTGAGTGAAAAGCCTAGGATGTTTTTAATGTGTAACTCTACAAAGGATTAGATGCTTCAGAATAAGAGCCAAACTATATTTTTTAAAAAAGAAAACAAAAAGAAAAAAAAGCGAAAAAAAAAGCGAAAAAATTAAAAAAAGAAAAAAGAAAAAAGCTTTAGAGGTAGAATGAATTGGAAGTTTATTTCAACTGATTAACATGGACATGCTTGAATTTATTCTCTAGATGTTCGGTTGTAATCACTCCTACGTTTCAAAAAGAAAAAAATTTAAAATCTCATGTTGTTGTTTAGGCAAAATAGCCCAGTGGAGGGAAGCCCCAGACATTTTTGACATCTTTTCAAAGAGATTTTTGCAACTTACACCAAATTTACATGCAACCATAGGAAAGAAAATGGAATTAATGGTTTATTTAATTTTGTGGAACATGATTTTTTGTGGAACATTGAGAACGTCATAAAATCATTTGACTAAGGAATTCTGTAGTCTTGATTCTTGAGTATCCTATAGATTAAAATCTTCCCTTGATTTTTTGAGAGACATTTTTTGTTCTTTTCGTGAAGAAGAGAAAATGCGTCTTCCAGGTGAGCACTCTGAGACAGTGAATGATTCTTCCCACTCTTTCCCCCATGGGGGCCAGGTGGATGAATGTACATGAATAAAGTATGTTACTTTGAAGAGAAAATTGACATCTATGCTGTTAATTTTTGGTGTGTAGACTG
The DNA here is from genome assembly GCA_013398175.1 of Climacteris rufus. Classification (NCBI taxonomy): domain Eukaryota; kingdom Metazoa; phylum Chordata; class Aves; order Passeriformes; family Climacteridae; genus Climacteris; species Climacteris rufus. The sequence goes on along the minus strand of VZRZ01006444.1, from coordinate 867,398 downwards.
TGGTAAATTAGATGATCAGAAAATCTATAGGTATTATTGTTGACATTAAAAACAGCCTGGAGGAGAGGTGATTTCTGAACAGAAAGAGATTAAAGATTGTCATAGACAGAGAAAAAACCTGTTCTTACAAAAATCTGGGTGATTTTGTAGCAAACGTGTAGATTGAAAGAACTGTCTAATTCTCATGATCTGTGAACTGAATAGGCTACCACCTCTCAGAATTTTCCAGCTATGAAGTATATGCCTGAAACTCATAAAAGTATAGTATGAACCGCAAGAAACAAGGAGTGGAGCTATTAAAAAATAAATCACTTGAAAGTGGCAAGCATTAAATGAGACACCTGAATATTGCTTTGTGTGAAACATTGTTGCATTGTGCGATACATTTTTGGATCCACAGAAATACCACCTGCCTGCCAAATTGAAGTAGCATCAGGAAAAAACAACATAGAGTTGTACCCCCTTCATAACAAGCAAAATAATCTAAAGAACTAGGGCTGCTCTGGGGCAAATCTCTCTGTCTGATCTCAGTGGGATAAAGTGGAAAGAATGCATTCATGTTTTATGCAACAACTGTAAAAAAGGAAAGGTTTTCCTAGCAGAAGAATGCTATTGAACAAAGCCTGAATTCTTTCTTTTCCCTGCTTAAAAATGGTATCCAATTTATAGTTTGAAAAGCTCTGAAGAATCAACAACATTAGGATTCTGGGGGGTCAGAACAGACAGGAACTAAGAGCTTGTGAGATCAAAACCAAGCAAAATTCACTTTATAATTTATGTAACAATGAGTCACTTTTGCTAAGAAGAATGTTACTTTTATTTGATTTTGTGTATTTTGAAAAGTGCTTTAACTGAGTGCTCCATGAGTACAAGAGCCTCTGCAGATTACTGTTATTAAATAAGATTCCATTATTCATAATGGTAACTGTTGCAATAGTACCTACAGTATTAAAGTATTTTCCTGTCCAGGAAAACAATGTGCTTCTTTTCCAGAAAGCTACTTAAATAACAAAATAAATAGGTGGAATAGTATGGGACAAACAGGAGAGGAAAAAAAAATGTAGGTGTAAGAAATATGGTGATAATTGCTCCCCCAGACCCTTCCAGACCTTTGTCATACAGTATTCTATCTGAAAAGAAAATGTAAAAACAGAAAAGGGAAAATAAAAAAAGAAAAGAGAAAAGTCAAAGTCTCTTCTCTTTCCACAACTTAGACAGCATCACTGACATTGTCACTGACACTGAATTATGCTAAAGAACCATTCCTGACAGGAATTATATACTTGTAGTTGATGAGCATTTTCAAGAATCTTGTTCCAATCATTTATTTTAAAATAAACTTATTCCCTCCCAGCAAAATTGGGAATAGGATCTGACTATTTCATTTTCTGTTAAGAAGAAAAAATGTTAGTTTTGCATAATGTGATAAAGGTGTGAATGCATTGTCATTATATTTGATGGATTAAGAAATCCAGGAAAGAATTTCTGGATTATTTTGATGGCTGATAAATATTTATAAGACCAGAGTGGAACAATAAGTTGAATTTTTGTGTGCATGTTTGTATTGCAACACAGAAGATTTGATATCTAACTCATGGTCCCTTTTAAACTTAGTATGTAAAAGCCCTGATAAAGTGATTCCATTCATCAGTAGACACTGCATTGCATCCTACTATGTGTTACAGAGGGGAATAAACTAGTTTGCTTCTGTTAGACTGAGCTGTCACATCAGTTCCCTTTGCTGTCTTATCATGAACAAAGCTGCAAAATTTTCTGGTTTTCAAGGTGAACTTTCCCTCCAATTTACCCAAAGAAGGAAATCGGATTCACTGAGATTTAAACATTTGGTAATCTGATTATCATTTTTCCATGAGGTAATCCAATTAATTTTAAACAAATGTAACACTTTCAATCTTCGTATTTTTTTTTCTCAAGTGGACCTTTTTGGAAGCTCATGAAGCTTTAGAAGCATTATTTCTCTTTTGCCAATTATTGACTATAAAGGCCATCATGATTGAATCCCAACAGACTTCACAGCTATATATGTATATATACCTTTCTTAGATTGTCAATTTTCCTTAGATTACCTTTTTCTTTAATGGTTATGTTGCTGTTGTGAGTTTTTTGCTGGCTTTGTTTTTGCTTTATTTTTACACACTTTTTGTTGCATGCGTCATAGTCTAGATCACAAAGACTTTTAAATAGACAATCAGAATAATTTGCAGCCCAAGATCTTTGAGCAAGAAGCAGAAAACAGATTCTCAGGTCTCTTTTCCTGGTTTGAAACACAACTTTCATTGTTCAACATCCCATGTTTCTCCATTCTAAGCAATTTTCATTGCACAAAATAAGTAAACTCTTGTTGATCCAGAACAGAATAAATCCAAATTTGGAGCATGACACTTAAGAAGCCATGTCACCTGTGAAAAATATGAGTTTATTTACTCCAGATGAAGTTTTCAGTTTAAAATGGATGCATTAAATTTCATCAAATTTGATTTTCAAAGTAGATTAAACAGTAGTTGCAAATCTCATACTGTGATTCCTCCCATCCAGCTCTGCTGAATCAACACAAATACTTACTCCCTTGGTTACTGAACATGATTGGACGCATGCAAAATGCAGTAAAAACAACCACAGGACAGGTCAAGAACTATGGTTACTCAGTTCGTATTGAGTAGTCCTACATATTGGTCTAATATGAAATGTAAAAGTAATTTCAGATTTGTTTTTGATGCAGTTTAAGTTGCCTGTGAATACAAAATCTTAGTGGTTTTTTTGTTTTCTGTGATGTTGCAAGTTTAGTATACTCGATACTATTTCCTTGGGAGAAAATGAAGGCTCAAATAGGACTTTTATTTTTTTCCTAGAGAGAAACCATGGTAAAAAACTTTACTTTGTGTACCTATTATTTGCTGACCTCTCCATTATTGTTGCATTTAGCAATTAATATGTTGTGGCTAATTAGCAATGCTAGTTTTTACTACAATTCTCTTCTGACTGTTTCAGACCTAAAAGGCTGCAGTGTGCATATATAGCTGATCTGCAAAATGACTTTGGGAAAAATACCAGTTTCTTTAAATAAAATACTTGAAAATTGTCTGAATAATCCTCCTCAAATAATATATAATGATCATATATCCACCACAGAATAACAGATTTGATGAATTTTTTTTTTACTTTAGTCCCTAGTTACACTTGGATGTGACTGCTTGAAAAGTTTCCTTGCTTTACCATGAGTACACAGGAACCATATCTATATGCATATACACAAGGAGAAGGCCAGAGAAAAAAATTACATCTTAACGTCAAAGTAGGAAGTGAAATGTACTAGAATGGAAAGAATATTCCAGGTGTTTTAACTGCTGCATCTAATTGCATGCAGCATTATTGTATCATTTTATGATGTCACAAGTGCATCTCCTGTGTCAGCAGGGGGACAGTGAAGAGCAGCGCTGCAAACGGGGCGCCGCGGCTGAGCAGCACAGCGCTGCTGCTGCTGCTGCCATGTGGGCATCCTGCTGCAGGGCTGGCCGGCTCTTACGTGTAAATTGAGGGTAGTGAGGGAGAGCTGCTCTGCAGTCTTGTGAGAAACAGCCGTGAATGAACTCTAAGGATTGAGAGCTGATGCTAAGGAGGTCTTTGTGCTGCCCAATTTGAAAGACATGTGTGCACAAAGGGCAGAAAAACCGAGGTAAAACTAAACCATGGCTGTACAGAACAGCTGTAAGACTGCAAGAGAACTGTAAGAGAGGTGAAGAATTTATAGTGATCTCTGGAAAAACACATGTAAAACAAGACTCCGTAGAGAGCAGTACCATTTTATATTAGCAGCTGGCAAGGAGTGTGTATGTGAGTAGCGTAATGTGCTCCTCCACATATGTTGGAAAGCAAAAAAAGGAAAAGAAAGCAGACTACAGTATTTGACTGTAGCCAGAAGCTCCCAGAGGAGAGATCAAGGCCTTGTTAATCCAGCCAAAGGAAACAGTGTAAAAATGTTTTATTTCTCCACTGGGGAATCACAACCTAGAACCTTGTCATAAGTGTAAGCACTTGTTACAAAAGAAAGTATGTTTCTTGCTGAGAAATTCTGTGTTTTATCTGGAGGAGGATCTTGTTCCTTAGAAATTAAAACCATAAGAAACATCGACTGAATTCAGAATACAAGATGAAAGAGTATCCAAAAAATTTAATTTGAAATTGAATTCTATTACAAATTCAGGGGGCTATCAGAGTCCCTCAACAGAAGAGACTGTGACTGGAACAAGAAAATCATATTCTAGTTAGAGATAAAAGTATTATAATACAACAATTCTAATGAAGCTGGAGAGCTGCAAACATTCTGCTTTCCGGAAAAATTTGGCATAGCTGTACCAGAGAAACATGTTTTGATGATGTTTAGGGGAGACTGTATAGCACACACGGATCACCCATACTCAGCATCCTGGGCCCTGAAGCAACCTCATAAACGTTAGCTCAGCTGCGGCACTCTGAAGGTCAAGACTAAACACTTAGAAAAATGCATTTGCTATCTCCTAACACCATCACTGTTGATAATTCTAATAGCATTTCTGAGACTGCAAAGTTATTAATGTTACTTTATATTATGTTACTATATTATGTGTTTGATAATTTGATTTTAAGCTTTTCTAAACTAATTGCTACCCAGATATTAATGTTATTAATTTTGAACGTTTGTTGTTGGATTTTTGTGTTTTGGGGCTTGGGTTTTTTTAAATGTTCTAGCTAGTGCTAGATGGAGTGTGAGAATACTTGTGAAATTTTTCTTAAGTCATAGGCCTTGATTCAATAAATAAAAGTATTTATGGTGTTACTGAATGAACTAGAAAGATGAGCTTTAAAAATTAATGTCTTTAAGAAAAAAAAATGCTAGAGTTTGCCCTCTCATCCACCTGTATCCTACTCACCATTGCCTTGTGCAGTTCAAAATATTTTTGCAGCAGCTGATGATTCAACGTTATCTGTGAATTAATCCATAGGATTCTTACATTTCTTTTGATGTGTGTTTTAAATTTGGCAGAAAACTGTTTAAAAATTAAGAATTTTTAATTATGGCAGCATATCTTATATTACCCTAGAGAAAAGGATCCTGTCCGTGCTTGTGACTCATTTTAAAAAAGGATTCTTAGATGGCCACTTAAACAAGTATTTCAGGTCAGTACTTTTGTGCTAGGCACAGATAATGCAATCAGGCATCCAGAAAATGTGAACCTGGGGGCTTGATGTGCAAAACTGAGGAACACTTAGAGATAAACTTTTGTTAAATATACTCTGAGCATGTATCTGTGAGCTTCATACCCTGCTGAATTAGACTTACTCTCAATTTATTTATCTCAAGTTGAAATATGTCTTAATCAATGTGATTTAAGGTATACTTGAGGATTTCTCTGAAGACTATTTTTAATTCTTAATTTTTATTTTAATTCTTTTCCATTTATCATTTGTTGGCAAAGTACCTCTGCCTGAAGAATGAAAAGGACTAGCAATTGAACAGCAGATCCTTCATTCTCTTAGTTTACATTAATTTTTATATATTTAATTTTGAGTGCATATGATGAATTTATAGAGTTACAATATACGAACCAGTTAGTTGTTGCTCTTGAAAGCATAATGAGTTATACAGGAGCTTAAAAGACCTTAAATTCTATTGTAGCTGTATTAATTTATGTTTCTAAACACGTCTGGTCTAGTGCAGGAAGAAAACAAACAAATGCCAAAAAGAAAAAAAAAAAACACCCTGGACACTGCTGTCTAGAGAACAGATCATTTTAAGACACAGCTTTTCTGTATAAAATTGCTTCTTCAAGGGAAAACAAAATAAATGCAAGCCTTGTAGCAACTGCATGGGGCCACCCAGCAAAGCAAAAGAAATGAGGATACATGAAGTCTTGGACTTAGATTCCAATGGGAATCCAGGAAAGTCTTGTACTTCCTTGCTTGTGCTCCAAGGAAAATAAACAGTGGTGGAAAGGGAGTGGAATTAATTCATTTTAAGATAAGTGAATCCTTCTTCTAAAAGTATTTTCAAAACTTAGATTTTTTTTTTCACTAGCTCAGAGAAAGAAAAGCATTAGAGAGAGCAATGACCACTTGCTGAAGTTGTACTGAAGCAGACAAGAGCTAATTGCCAGAGTGAAGATGAGACAAAAATAGACCATAAGTCTAAATGCAGCCCTGGGAATGACAATAATTTAAGAGAAATGAGGCAATAAAGAGAAATTTGAAAGGAGGTAGTTCTACATCCATAGAAAGACTAAATCTCAGATGCCAGCAAGATTCAAGGTGTGATACCTCAGGTGCATAAGGACTGGAAATATCCTGCACAGGATATTTCAGTTGCAATTCAAGAAATCTGGAAGGCTCAAAATAGAGAGGAGAAGGATATGAAGACTGAAAAGCCAGTTGCAATACTGAAATCATACTGAAACAATGAGCAGGAAAAATCAACCATCATAGAGAGAGGGAAATATTCAAATACATTTTTTTCATTCCAGTGGTGAAACAAGTAAAAAGTTTTTAAAATTAATGTTGTAGATCTTCTGTATCAGAACAATTTAAACTCTTTTCATTTGTTGTTGTCTTTTTTTTTTAATGGAAAACCACATAGATAGTCTGTTTTTTTTTTTTTGCCAGAAAGTGATAATCGAGGACAGAATAAGCATACTGTAGATAAAATAAGCAGCCAAATTAAAGCCTATCAAAGTTGTATATAACTTCACACAGCATTAATTTTCAACATTAAACATCTGTAATGTACTGTGAGCCTAATTACGAATATTCAATTCCATCTTGCTTAACTTACTAATAGTATCAATATTTACTATGCCATATGCAAAGATAATTAGAATAATAACATTGCATTAATATACATAAGTTGTTTTCATTTGCATGGATCATAAATGGTCTATAAAACTTATTAGTGAGAACATGTAGGTCAAATTCTGTTTCAATTATTCAAGTCAATTTTACATCTGTTGGACTTTCTTGAGTTTCAGTTTACGACAGAGAATATACTTTGTCATGATCCACATGGGAATCATTTTGTTCACAAATGAAGGGCAACTATCCCTAGAGTGAACATGTGCCAGTTTAAATGGCATACTGCAGCATTACACAAGGAAAGAATCAAACTGTTAACTAAGTATTGAATGAGCAGGGTGTTTCCAATGCACAAAGCTTATACATCATGTGATACATCCCCCAATTGAATGCCCTCTCAGTAACTGGTTGGCACCAAAATGATGCCCAGTGGTGCTTAAAACAGTATGGTTCTCCTGGTCTAAGCAGAACTACAGTGTCATGACACTCACCTCCATACTGAATTTTAGGTAACCTTTGTGACTTGAATTTCAGAATTTTGAAAATCAAAATTCTAGTGGGAGAAAAACCCATTTATAAATAATATTTCAGGAGCAAATAGCAAATAAGAGAAGCACAAGTGAAAGAAAATGTCACTATGTTCAACTTGCCCCTGTTTTAAAATATGTGATCTCATGTATCATTCAATTTTCACTCCAAATTAAGGGAAAAACCCCAAATATAAAAATCTACAAAATATTAAAGTCAGTGTTGAGTGGTGGTTACTGCTCACCAGTGTTATAGACACTGAAAATAATGCAGGCCCTGTCACAGTCTACATTTTTCTCCATGCCAGCTTCCTTTATGAGACAATTTCTTCACAGTGAAATCCTCTAAGAATTGGTGGGCAAGCTGTGCTCTGACTGGGATTAATGCAAAGGAAGAACGTCATTATCTTCTGAAATTTAAGTTTATATTTTCACAGCTGAAAAGTATCCTGTAACACAGGATATGTAACACAAGTTAACCTTCTCATGTATAACACACACAGTTTCTGAATTTTCTTACACTTAGAATAATTTTACTATTATTTTCCCTGTCACTCTGTGGCTGCTTCTCTCTATTTTTGGACTCAACATTAAATTTTAAGGAAATTATATGGACTTACTTTTAAAACTAACACAAATTAAATTTCTCCACATCTTAAAACCCTCCCTGTTCTTTTATGACTTTCAGCTGTTTAAGCACTCTGAACTACACAGAAAAAGACTTGATTATGGTCCCTAAGGGAAAGATACAGCCTTTCTGCAATCTTCTATATAAATGGTGCAATATGGTTTGATATAAGCTTATTTATGTTTTAACGCCAAATGAAAGCTAAAGCTGCAACAAGTTTGTTTTAGGGGGATGACATAATGGTAAGTGCTCAGCATCAGACTGGGGGTTTTGGTTGGTTGGTTTGTGTTTGGATTTAGTTTATAGCAAGGAAAGGTTTTAAATACAACATTGAGGACTAGTGTCACAACAATATTCAGAAAAAAAGGATTTAAATGTGACAGTGAAATTTTTAACATAATATTGACATGATAATGGGAGAAAAGTGAACAAATGAATGCATGCATTTACAGAAGAGCCCCAGCAGCAAGAACTCTTCTGTAATAAATTTGTGTCTACTCCAGCAGAATATTCAGAATCTTTCACTTGATAGACTGTTGGAGACCGTTCCAAAACTCATACAGACATCTTGCTACAGCTTGCAACAGTTAAGCACCTGAGAATTTGGGTACAGGTTATCCACCAAGCTTGAGTGTTGTAGGAAACTGATACTGAACAGCTGTACACACAGAGAACCTGCAGCTAGTTTGGTCCTCTTGCATGGATGTATGACACTTGCAAGACAGATGATACCTCCTACACAGAAATAATAGCAAAAAAAAAAAATGGTTGAGATTTACAAAGCTTTCAGTTATGTGAGACTTATGAATGCTACCAGAAAGTAGTCAGGGAGCTGATCAGGGAAAATGGTGGTGTGCTCAAGATGTCTGCAAGCACACAAAGTATCTTCCAGAATCCTCTAAAATAAGTGTTTCAATATTGAATTTCTGCTTAAAAATCAAATTAAGACCCAGTGATATGACCCAAACCAAGATCCGAGAAGTGGCTCTAAAGCATATACTTTTTAAAGAAAGCAATAAATATGGCATTCTTGACATTGAGTTATTTCTGAAATGTTTTAAATTCTAGAAGGCTTGAACAAATCTTTGATCCTAGAAGATGTAAACATCCAAGTGGGGAAGTTTCCTCCCACCTTGGCAGACTTTTCTTTGCTTAAACAAATATAATTCACACCATCCTTCAGATACTCAAGGAGGGTGAGCATTGAGGAAAGAACCAGGAGTACAGCATACTCAGACCAGCATAACAGGGCACTCAACATCTGTACAGACTGCACCAAGGACAAGGAGACAAAAATCTAAGCTTACAGACACGTTTAATCTCATACCTGGGCATTGTATAATTGCACTTCTTTTCGCTAATCTCACTCTTAAGAAAGAAACATGCACCAAAGATCTGTTGGGGAGGAGTTAACAGAAGAGAATTTACAGAGTGTACAAAGATAGGCTCCAGGATGAGCTCAGGGTTAGGCTAACACTCAAAGTGATGCATTACTTCAACTTTTTCTCTTCAGCCTGATAAAGTTATTTCTTTTGGAGCAAGTCCAAAATAGCTGAAAATAGGCAAAACGGGAACATTCATCTTTAGTCAAAAGAGGAATTTTCTTGGGAAAAGGTGTCTGATTCCAAATATCTTTTTACACTAGATGGGTTAGCACCTAGTTAGTACCTTTGGGAGATACTGGTTGCCTGAACTACCCTATAGGTTGTGTCTAAAGTCTGAGGAAACATGGCATGTCTTATGGTGAAAAAAAAGAGTACTAAATTATGGATGAATATTTGCACTCTAATGAAAAACATTGTAAGCTGTAGTAAGAAAGCGCACTAATAGTAAAAAAGAAATAGCAAAAATAATAAACCCGCAGAAATTACCTGAGAGCACTGTCAAAAACATGCAGACCATAGTGTGGTTGTGGTCATCATCATAACCACATGCCTTTACAAGTAGTCCAGAAAAGCATGGAGATGCTATTTGGGGAAAAGCAAACAAGTTTCCTAACTTTATTTTTAACAAATCAGTTTTAAAACGTAATGTGAGAGTGCAAAACATGAGAGATAACCAAGGGGCAGAGGATGTAAACCTCAGAGAAAGGTATGAGAAACTGATCAAACTGCTGAGCCCCTTCGTCCTCCCAGGCTCTGAGATATTACACAGCAAGCAGTATTAATCAACTTGCTCACAGGCACTTATAAGGAGTGGGCTGTCAAGTGTTCTCACAACAGCACAGTAAAAATTATAAACTTGCTTTTCTCTGAAAAAGGCATGAATGAAGATTGGGCATCTTTACTCAGAAAAAGAAAGGAACTTTCACCTTGAGGGTTATAAACCAGGTGGAGGAGTCTCTTTTTAGTTTAAGCCCTTTATCCACTACCAACAAAGAATATTATGACTGAGAGTACTGAGAGTGTAGAAGTCCCATTTGTCTGTCCTCATCTCCTTGTCCACTGTCTTTCCCTAAATCCTGAACTCTAAATAATTACCTTGTTACTTATTAATCTCTTCTCTATCAGCATTCAGGAGTTCTGAAAAACAAATTAATTTTGTCCTGAATAGATGCAGAAACAAAGGTCATGCTGTTGGACCTTTCCTTAAGTCATTGCAGAGGAATGGGGGATTTTTTAGTTTAGTTAAGTACCAAAATCATGTTTAACACACTCCCTTCAATTTGCTCATGTTCCAAAAAAGAACCAAAGAAAAACAAAAAAGGTATTTTTACCCAAGAGTAAAAGACAAAACACCCAAGACACAACGCATATTTTGCACATAACTTTGTTTTTTTAACCAACATCACTCATAATTAGTCATGCCTTAGAAAACTCTTTATACTTATTTCCAGCAATTGCGTGAGAACATCAGACTGCTGTGGCATGGATAAAGGTCTTTAACAGCCACTAGCCCTTCCATTTCTTCTCCTGCATCTGTGCTATAGAAATTTTGAGAATCCCCAAAATAACCTTGATGTTCTTGGGGCTAAAATCACTGTCACAAAAGTTTCACATCTTAGAAGCATTTATGTGTATAATTGTAATGCTTCTTTGTTTCATAGCTCTGATGTAGAAAGAGAGATGTGTATATTTATCATAGCAAAAGAAACAACTCCCTGCTCTAGTATCCCATTATGTATCTAATCTGCTACCAAAGATAAAGTGAGACAAAGTAGTCAGTGGGACAATGAACTGCAGGGCCATGGATGTAACTGCCTCATAGAAGTTTGTAAATACTCAATTGTGGATAGTAAACACAAAAAAAACCCTGTATTTCTAGGTAAGAACTTTTACATCATGCCTCAAAACTCATTAGAAATGTGTGTTAATAGAAAGGTAAGGAATTATTTTTTTAACTCACCAGCACCCTGTCCTTTCACCTGGTTTGAATTCTGTCTCAGTGACTGTCTCAGTTTGAATTCTCTCTGCAGCAATATTCTTACCCTCTCCTTCTTTTCTGGGCAGGAGTTCACTGCCTTTCTTTCTCTTTCACTAGCAGTGCCCTTCCTTGCTCTCCAGATTTATTTCAGAACTCTCCTAGGTGATTTAGTTCTATTCTGTGCCTGTCAAAGGCATCTTGGCTTTGTCCATTACAGTTGTAGCTGTCTCACCCTCCATAGGATCAATACTTTATTACATTGCCTGGTTTCCGGCAGCAGCCTTACCTATATAAACCACTCACTAATTTTAATCTGAAAGCTTTGCTTCTAAATACCTCTTGGTAGCTGTTCTTCTCTGCCTGTGAATGACCTAAGATGTTCAGTTCCTAATATGCCCCATCTGTGGTGGCAGAGGTTGTCTTCCTCTCAGCATCTCTTCTTCTTCCCAGGGAATAAAAAGGGACTTTCACCATTTATTGGTCCAGGTGACCAGCAATCAGGCAGACCAACAGCCATGGAAAAGTCATATTCTGAGAGGCAACCATGTGGGGGGTTTTAGTATTTTCCACTGTCAGCTGTACATTGCTTTCACAATACATTGTGGAAGTGCCACAGTAATGTCTGGGATTCAGCATGTGCAGCCACAAAATGATACCAAGCCAAAGGACCTGCTCCATCAGAGGTCAGCATCAGGCACCTGAGGGAAGCATAAGAGGAGGACAAGCTTGTAGTGCTACGGTTCCTGCCATACTGTTTCCAGTAATCTGAAGTTCATGAACTTCCTGATTTTATTTATTTTACTTCAGTTAAACACATTTGAAACCTAGTAGCGTATGAGTCTTTGTGGAATCATGTGAATGTGGTAATTATCATGGAATATCAATGTCAGCAAATAATTAACTCGGTTACTGCTAAACATAGCAAGTTGTACTTTTTCCTCCTCTCTCTCAGTTGTGAACACAGCCCATTTACGAGTTACCTGAGGCTACAACTGCCACATTTTGTCTTTGCTGATATGTTCAATAGCTTGGGATGTGCAGTGCTAAACAGATAAAGTGTTTTGAAGTGAGTGGTTTGGAAAAAAAACAAAAACCAAACCCCACATAGCACAGTTGTATAACAGAGGGGGTAGTAAAATGAAATAAACAAATAGAAAAAATTGAAAATATAGAGTTTTCTTAGATTGGACAATTCCATGGTAAACTATCAACACAACAAATGTCTTTCAAGCATCATGCAATAAAGAAATAAGGGGAAAAAATTATGTACATTATTTTAAATATCAGTGATATTGGCTTCAGGATTTGAGAAAGTATGAGCCCAAGAAAATCTGAAAAAAGATCCACTCAATAATAATTTTTCAGAAGAAAATAGAAATTAGATATGATTATCAAATCCTACCTGTCTGGTTTTTCATTCATGTCTACAATACTTATGTTGTGGTAGATTAAACTTTGTACAAAACCAGTGACATTGCATTGGTTATGTCTCAGCTTTAGGGCTTAAGAATGCTCCCACAGTATTCATTTGTGTTCTGCTTAAATTCATGGTTTGCTTCCTTGGAAAATAAACCATAGAAGTACATTAAAAAATTGTGACAATCTGCCCCTGAGTACTTCAGCAAACCGATCGCTGGCTATAATTGCTGAGACCATGGCTTTCTATACTTGTATTTTCTTGTTCAGTACCAATGTAAATTCATATAAGTGCCTGGTATCTGCAACATCCTTTATGAAGGCTCCAAAGTCCTTTTACTGGTGCTACATATGTCACCTTGTGCCTTAACTTGACAGTCTAGTTTTTGTCTTGGAAACGACAATGACTATTGATACCTACAATCTCCCTGCTTCTCAGCCACATTTTTACAGACAACTTCCGTGTCTTTTGCTAGTTCTTCAGGAAACCTCCCTGCTTACCTGTCATTCTTTGCATGGAAGCTATTCCATAGATCTGAAAATTCATTTCATTCTTCTTTAAACAGTTTTGTATTCTACCACATAATTTTGAAATGAAGAGGACTACGTCTACACACAGTACTCAGGAGTTTAAAACCAGGAATAAATTACAGACATACACAGTAACACAATCAGGGTATGTATGTGTGTCTGTGTGTGTTGGCTTCTTTTCCTCTCGTGAGTCCTTTTTCTTACCTTTTTTCTTTCTTTTTTTGTGCTTTGAAACCAGTAATGACTAAACTTCCCTTCTTCCCTTGCATCCAGGTTTTCTGTCATTGAAAGCTCTGTGATGGCTGCTTGCTGGTCTTTTATTACTGAACTGTGAGCATACCGAGAAACATGATATAAAGATGTCAACTGGAAAATACTAAATACCCATATAATATGATATAGCTTTTTTAACGTCTACATTCTAGCATAAAATTTTGTCCAGAAAAAAATCTTATAAATACTACCACACATATATACAAGCATACACATTTAACACACACAGATACTATTGCAGAGCTCTTCCTACTCCCATTCTGTACCAAACTTCCATTACTGTCACTTTGATTCTTCACATACCAAACCTCTGGCAAAAATAAGATTTTAAAGAAGTGTACACATCTGTTTATCTGCCCTGACTAGTAAATGGCAGGTGGCAAAATATCACCTGCTAAGGAATAATTCCACTGACTCAAATGGTTTGATGCTGTGCACACAATAGGGCCTCATATGCATTACAAATATTTAAGTTTATTATTTTTAGAAGGTTGTGAACATTTTTAATATTCTGAAAAACTCAGAGAGAACTGAAGGCAAATAGCAAGACAGGCGAGAGAGTGAGGGAACATCCAATTAAGGACGTCAAAAGGATTTAAATGCTCTGTTTTCAACTGCTAGAACTACTCATGTATTTGGAAACCCTGGCTGAAAACTTGTCTACCCTCCTTTAAAAACCATCATTAAATGTCATTGCTTTCTTTGACTTCATTCAGAATACATCATGTTTTCATTTCTGCTTAATGGAAATACTTCTAAAGTTACTTTTAAAACACATTTTCCAGAAATTATCTTAACATAAGAAACAGAAATTGATATCTAAAAAGAACTCTATCATTTCTCTCCCTCTGATAATTGTAGTTATTTTCTAGCTTTTAATGTTTACAGCTTAAAATTATGAATTTTTTTACTACACAGCTGACACTGTCCCATAGTGATTAATGTGACAGAGTAATTTAAAGCAGAATTATAAAAGACCTTGTTTGATTGACTGCTATACGGATTCAATAAGTTCTGGTGGGTAAAATGTGTTTAAATATTTCTTTAAATTCTTTGGATTTACAGAACAAGAGAAAGTTAAACAGTTGTATCAGTTCAACAATCTACAGTCAATACAATGAATTAAATTACGTGCACACTAGTAATTCATCCAGATACTGTGAGATTTTTGTGATTTGATATTTCTCAGTTTTCAGTAAACCAGGGAATAGGTTTAGAACTTGATGCAAGATTAAAACCTTCAAATGAAAATGTGCAATATAAAAGATATAGTGCAACATCTAGGTAATGAAATATTTTAACACAGGTATTGTTTAAAAGGCAGTGTTTCCTGTTTATTAAAAGCATTTCCTACAAGAGATGAGGGCTTTTGTTGCTTTGTTTTCATGAGATGGTTGCTATATGAGCTACTTCTGTATTCTTCTACTGTAGGTATTGAGCAACTTGGTCTAGTAGAAGGTGTCCCTGCTTGTGACAGAGGGGTTGGAACTTGAAGACCTTTAAGGTCCCTTCCAACCAAAACCATTCTGTGATTCTATGATATTGTGACAGCATGTTTTAGACAGAAATGATTGGGCTAGATCCTTTACATATAATACACTTTTACAGGATTATAGAACTTTCAGTTTGCAAAGGATTATGAAAATCATGCAGCACATCTTTCTTAACCTGACCACAATTATAAGTTCTAAGTATAAACATACATTTTTTGCAAAAGACTACCTAAAATAATTACTCTTTACTACTTGTCTCTGTGATTATGAACATTGGATACTAACTTAGGCTGACTTGAAGATGCTAGTCACTTCATCAACTCAGAAAAGCAATTGACAATCGACATTATTATGAGATGATTATAACTTTCCTGCCTTTGTCATCTATGCAACCACATTTTAAACAAACAAACATCTGCTCACTCCTTGACATATTCTAGCTTTTGTTTGCTGACTTTTGCCAGCCCTGCATTTTAGTTTCATTTATTTATGGTGGTGTTCCACATCTTCCCCCAATATTTTATGGGTTGAACAACTCATTGATTAAGGGGCAAGTTCAATGACTTACTCCAGCAAAAGGGTTTGTCTTTGTAGATAGTCTTTGAAGATGCATTATCTCTTCTGATGTTTCTCCTGGGGTGATCTCCTGATGCTTGCAATGTCTTGAGCCTTGTTCCCACTTGCAAAGTGTGGATAATGATTCTTTTCTATGGGGTGACATATTTTGAGATCTGCATATCAATAATAAATTTAAAGAGAATTATCTCATTCTCAGGTAATTCTCATGTTCAAAATGAATAGCTACACTCCTTTATCTGTGAAGAAATTTAGGATCCAGGGGTCAATGGCAGTGAAATGAGATATCTTCACAGAATATAAAATACCTCCACTCAATTAACAATGACCAAACAAAAAAAGGTTTAGGCAAGCAGAATTTAATAACCAACCTGGAATTTTGCCAGGACTGAGACTGATACGTCTGTGTCTGAATTAATTATTTCTAGCACCAAATAAGTTGGATGTTTATGTTGGATATCTTAGCAAAAGACAGTGATTCTGTCTGCAGAACTGTGACAGTGATTCAGGGCTAAATGAGGAGTAAGAGTTTATCTGCTGCTACTAGATCACTGTGTGAGATAAAAGATATTTCATCTGAGTATTGACCTGGTTTTATCCTATTTTATTAGTTTAGACAGGAAATGTTACAAATCCAAAGCTTTCAGATAAGAACTGGATACCAAAGTAAGATTCTGCAAACTGTAGGTGTGCTAAATCCATCAAGACTCTAAGACAGGTTTGCAATTGAGAAGATAGGCTTATAAAGTTTGCAAATGTGGGTTTGGCTAATAGTTACTTAAGGAAAGGTCTTCTACTGAATGATTGTAGAAGCTTTGTATAACAATATGATGGAAAGAGTCAGAGAGGGAGACTGATTTTTAGAAGATACAGGCAGCTTTTAAATTTTTCCCTTTGATTTAATATCAACAAAATAAAACAAAATGGAGTAGGAATACTCTTTTTTTTTTTCTGTATTCATCTGTGTGTACGGTAATGATTGACCTAAAAAAACCTACACCAACATATGCTGTAGGGAAAGCTTCAAGCAATCTCAGCATCCCTACACAAATTACAGCAAAACATCTGTTAAGAAAGACTCAGTTATGGAATTGACATCACTGATATAATATTATTTTCATAATAACAAATTTCTCACCTTATGAAATGAAAGTCTGACAGGATCTATGTGTTCATTGTCACAAGGTGACTGAAGCCAATACTTTTAGTTCATTTTATTTGCTTGTTATCCAAGTGTGGCATATGCTAACAATGCAGAATGGAACACACTCATTGCTATTTAGAGCAGCACATTGATGACAAGTTGTAGGTATTTGAAACATCAGCTTTTTAACTATAGAGTGTTTTCCTCAGAGTAATAAGGGAAACACTCAGAGCAATAAGAGGAAACCAAGTTTTTAAAAGATAGCAATATTTCATCTGGCATGTGCTCTACAAATTCAGGGTTGGTCTGCTTGGTTTTTCTAAATAAAGAGTTAAAGACTTTGGGTTGGCTTGATATAGTTCTGGGACCATCCACTCATCTGGGTACATACAACTCTTGTTCTTCAACTGCTTCATCAAAAGATTCCAAGGCTGCTCTGTTATGTAATTTTTTGTTGGTTCTACATTATAGAGCTATAGCACAGTAGATGCTAGAGCTATTAATTCAACAGAGCTACAGTGCAACAGGATGCCAGACCTGTCAGGCATAAAAAATATCCACTTACTTACTCATGTCTTGTGTTACATTTGATAGCATTATCCATGCTAGGATAGCTTTACTTTAGAGCACTCCTTTAACAATATTTCAACAGCACAGTATGTTCACTTTCCTTCACCATAATCCTTTATGTTTTCAACATAACTTGTTCTTGCCTTCTACTCTGGCACAAAACTGTAGTGCAGAATAAAGTAGTTCCTGTTCTACCCATTTACTTAATTAGAAGCTCCTGTTGAGATAGTTTTCATTCCCAAATGAGTGGTGTAGTGCCTGGGAACGGTACTGGTTTCCTTGTACAGGTATAATCTGCAGCTTCATAAAAGCTTTATGGAAGAATAGCAGGTGTGTGTAAATCCCACCAAGGAGGACTTTTATTCACTTACAAACATGGACCACCATATCTACTATCATTACTCTTATGTCTGAATACAAGTTTCAAACTTAAAATATGTACTTACTGTCAGCAGAAAAATAATTAAAAGCAAAACTCTGTTTGTAGAGAAACTTTAAAAATTCTGTAATTTAAGAATAATTTTGTATGTATACTTAAATCACTTTTTATCTCCTACCTTCAGACTTGGCTTCCTACAAACTCTGAGGCTGTAATTGTAATTAGGACTGTGTAGTTTTAAACACTTTGATGATATAGAAGTGCATAAAAGGACCCAATATGTTATTTATTCATGACACAGGTTAACCATGAAGTTCATTAACTGGAAAACAGCAACATGCTTTGAATCTAAGTTCAAAATCTGGAAGAGTTTTCGAATTATCAGGACTTAAAAAGTAACTATTAAAACCAAACAATTAAACTAAAAATTAACAATTAAACTAAAAACTTTTGAAAGCATTTGAGCTACCAGGAGTTCTGGAGTAGCTGTGTTACTATAAGCGGGCAGGACTGTTCCCAGCAATCCTGCATGGAGAAGCTCCGGACAGATTTCCCTCTGTCCTTGTGTTCCCGCCAGAACCAATTCTGGAATAGGCAAGGCAGGAGGGAAGATTAAGAAGCGCAGGAGACATCTTTCTCCTTCCTCCCATACCATGAGCTATCTCCTCACTCTCACTGAGTACAAGAGCCCTTTCTGAATCCCAGCTGCATGTGTTGCAAGTTCAAGTTGAAGCTACTGATTCGGCAAGCATCAAGCTCTGGCTCCCCATGAAGTTCTGTAGGTACATACTCAAATTATAACACATGCAGATTAAAAATACAAATTGCAAAATTCCTTCATTGTATTTTTATTATTAAGTTGAAAACAGGCTGTCAACATTCTTCACCTTCCACACCTATTCCTCCCATCACAGGTATTTTTCATCTCCTTTCTTTTTTTCATCTCTTTTCTTTCAAAATCAAACTATCTCCTTGACCTTCCTCAAACAATGCACTTGAGGCTTTCTGCCCTGCTCCTGCTGCTGCTACGCAGCCTAAAGCAACTTTCCAAGCCTTGGTAACACTGAACTGCAGCTTTCACCAGCCTTCCTTCATGTGTTGCCATACCCTTGCCAATTGGAAGGTTTCTCTAAACTTACTGATTAGTGCTTTCAGGAAAGAGAGAGATGAGTTGTGAGAAGAGGAGATGCTGGGAGGATGGTGCTGGCAGCAGTGAGTTGTCACATTTCTCTCTGTGGGCTCTACCATTTAGTTTTTCACATCATACAAAGTCACATTTAGATAGACAGCCTTTTCCTTTATCCTATCACTTCATACCTATCATCCATCAGGTCCTTAAAAAACACTTTATTGAAGTCACCCAACCAAAATATCAGCCTTAGTTTTTCATTAAAAGAAGAACCTGAGTAGTTGCCTAATTAAACAAATTGTTCCAAATCATATTAGTGACAGAAATTTAATATTATTACTCTCTGTTCCTCTTTCTTTAACTGTTTTTGTTATCTCTGCAGCTTTTCAAATTTTTTTCCAAAAAACTATTATATTGCCCTATTTTTTTTTTTAATTAGGAATAATTTCCCAATGAAACACAGTCTATTTCTCTTGCATAAATGTCACTTCCTTTCAGTGTGTCCTACTGGCACTACAAAGTCATACCATAACAAACAACTCAAAGTTTTTAAATAGAATCTTAGGTGGGAGGGGGAAGATAATGGTTACAAAATTATAGGCTCTCTAAAGTGTTAATGAAGTATTGTATAATTTTCTAGTTAGTAGAGATATTGTTCTAATTAAAATTGTTATTTATTTTTTTTATTACAGACTGTCTATAAATTAACTCTGAATGCATTTCCATTTTCCAAAATGTAAGGTACAATAATAGAAATCTCCCCGCACCCAAAAAAACTTTTTCACTATAAGCAGGAAAAAGTCTGCAACAGCTATTATCCAGACTTTTGAATATTTCTCAAAGAAAAAAAAAAGATGTCAATGGTAGAAGAACATGGACAAATTATCAGTTTCCCTACTGGAATAATACTATCCGGAAAAATGTATTAGACTGATTAGTTATTCCAGCCTATATAAATTAGGTTACTGAAAATATATCTATAGAATTTCATTTATGTAAACAATGGTTAAAAGCAACTCAAATGATTTTTTGCAAAAGGCATACATAAATATGTGTGTGAAAGCCTTCTATTAGATCTAGGCATGGTGCTTGAAGTCTTCATCATGACCATACCTAAGAGGATTTAACACCATCTGTGAGTGAGGGCAAATGCAGAATAGCTTCTCATTTCAAAATGAGGAACACTGGGTAACAATGCCGTTACTCAATCTTTCGAAGTATTGATGTTTTCTACTTCAACAGCACAAGGTAAGTATCCTCCAGTTTTCAAGGTAGAGTATGCTCAGTTTTCTACAGTCTCTGTAGTCTCCAAACAGAAATTCTTAAACCACTGGAGGTTTTAATAATCTAACACATTTGATCTTTTTAATATAAAACTGAGCTCTATAAATGAAGCAGCTTCGTGGTGGAGCCTGACTCTTCCAGGTGTGGGAGGATTATAATGACGTCTTGAACTTCCTTCCATATACTCCATGCGTCCTCAAAAGAATTTTTCCTAGTCTTCTGCTATCAGGGGAAAGAAAATGGAGGTCTTACAGTTATTTTCTCATCGTCGTCTTTTATTATGTTCATTCATATGCAAAATCAAAGAAGTAATTTCACAACAGGAACTCAAATACCGGCAAGCTGTTTTCTAGTCTTTTTCAGGATTACTCCCTCTTTTTATGGCTGTGGCTAAAATTAAGTTACAATAACTTCATTTTTAAATGATGAATCAAGCAGATAACATAACCCACTCTTCAAGCACATGAATAAATCAGGTGATGTCAGATCTCATGTTACAACACTTGCTCCTACCTCCATCACCCTCACCCCAAGAGGACTATATGCTAACAGTAAAAGATTTGTAAAAACAAATGCTGTAACCTTTACTCAGTTTTCATGATGGTTTTAATATTACATTCCAGTAATAACTACAGTTCCTGTAATATGTTCTGTATAAAAGCACTTGCCTAAGAACTGTTCTGTACTACAGCGTGTAACTACTAGAGCTGGCACTTGTAACACAGCATGTGTCCTTCCCCAGCAGCCCTCCAGCTGGCTGGCCTACAGCAACAGTGGGTTTGCTGGCCCACATAAAAAAAAGATAAACTATCTTTTTTCTTCCTTGCCTTTTCTGAATCACGAACACAACAGCAATACATAGGTAATATTGTATTCCCATTAGCACATGTAGTCACAGAAAAGGGATAGTACCTTATCTACTTCTCACTTTTGGTCTTCTGTCTTTTGAAATTTTGGATAATTTCCTATTTAATTCAGATATCTAGTTGTAACACATATTTAGGAATTTAGCCAAAGTCCCTTCCATATGGATTGGAGGTTGTCCACTGACAATCATTTGTTGCGTCTACATATTCACAGTGATCCTAGTTTGTACCTCTCTGGGGTCAGATGTTGAACCTGTGACTGGGACCCTGACCAGACTCTTACATGGACTCCCTTCATTTTTGGAGAGAAATAGTCTTGCAATATAAAGCCCATACCTAAACCTATAAACCATGCTCTGAAACTGTCTGTTGCACTTGACCAGTGAAAAAGGTTGATTCACACACACACACACGCGCACACACGCACACACGCACACACGTACACACATATATATATTTACAATATAGACAAAAAAAGATTCAAAGCTGAATCCTACAGCATAATCCCTGTGCAGGCCTTCTAAACATCAATGGCAGTACAATAATGGTAAATTATTACTATTATTTTTGAAATGTAAGAGTACACCTATGTGTGAAATGTTCACACAATTTTGCCATCCATTTTTGGCTAAAAAAAATCAAGAAAATGAGATTGGCAAAATGCTGTGGCTTATGGGTATTACAAGTGCAAACAAAAAGTCCCCATTATTATTTCTGTATCAGCTTTTACTGCTGCAGGAAGAAGCAAAAAGGATTTACACTGACAAATCCAAGTTTTTTTTTCCCATAATTAAACTTAACCTGAATTGTTTGTTGCTATTACCATAGCAGGATATGCCACACTTCAAAGAACAAGTCCAGGTTGACTGATTCCATTTTCTTGATAGAAATTAAAAAAAAAAAAAGAAACCACAGTATCTTCAGGGGAAACTTAGAAGTAAAGAACAGAAGGCATCATGCAGAGAAAAGCAAAGGTCAGCTATTTCCCATCGGAGAATCTCGGCAGCCAGCAGGGCTCTGAGGAGGGCAAAGGTAGCAGAGCCCTTCAGGAGGCA
Source organism: Climacteris rufus (assembly GCA_013398175.1). Lineage (NCBI taxonomy): Eukaryota > Metazoa > Chordata > Aves > Passeriformes > Climacteridae > Climacteris > Climacteris rufus. Next base: position 845,324 of record VZRZ01006444.1, on the reverse strand, counting down.
GCAGAACCCTCCACCCCCTGTGACTCAGCAGCACAGGTTGGTTCAAAGAAATATTTCTTTCCTTTGCAAAGGAAGTGACAGGAATGGGAATTCCTCCAGAGTGCTGGGAACAGGAGTAATAAAGTTTAGGGGACTTCGTGCTAAAATGAAGAGTCTATGCTAAATTTCGGACACATGAAAATTTTCTCATAATATCCTTCCTGAGCAGTCAGTGTAAACTCTGGGTAGTGTCTCTCAGCAGGAGATAAAGTCTTTTTGAGGAAACAGCATTGAAAGAGAGACTACTTGATGGAGTTACATCAACACTGGCATGACTAATTTAGGACTCACCTGTAGAATTTTCTCACTATGTGATTCATATTTCAGCCTCTTAACTAGCTAATATCTGCTAGAATTACTACAGTTGCTTTATCTATCAGAAAGAAAAAACCCCATTAATTTTATATCTCTGCTAACATTTTTAAACATCTAAGCTTTTGTAACCAGTTTTTGTTTTCTTGATATGACATATTTGTTGTCTCTGATATTTGTCTTGTAATTTAGTGTTTCAAACATTGTTGTGGGACTCTACAGACTGACGTTATTCTGAGGAAAAAAAGTACCAAAAAACGAAGTACATATAAATACACTAAAGTAATCTCTTATATTAAGGAAAAATATTTTCCTCTTGATTGTTAAAATGGGTAATTTTTCACTGGATAGTGAAAATTCAGTTCTGTTCTTAAGAAACAGGGTGACTTTTTTAGTTAATAAATTACTTACTTGTCCTTACTGTTAGTTTATCCTGTTATATAATCAGAAAATACCTATAAAATGTAGTGTACATGTGGTAATTTAATCTTTAACTATGTGGAATAGAACTGGATCATGAAGAAATTATACTAATGATAACATCTGATTGGTAAAATCAGCATGTTTGAAAAGAAAATAATATGTTACAGAAGATACCTGAATGTCTTTACTACCTCGGTTTCTAGAAACTTGAAAAGTGCAGTGCCATTCCCATAGGAATCTTCTCCATGTTTTAGGGAGCTCCCTCCTTGTTGAACGGTCATAATAAGGTCAAATCTACAACTATAAGGGGATAAAAATTATTTTATAGACGTTGAGATTACAAGCAACGTCTCCTGCTAGATGATCTGACTTGAATGAATAATCCTTGGACAGTTGAGATATACTGATAAAGAGGCAGAAATTTTTAAGACTAATTTTGAATCACTTCATCATAGTTACTCTAAATTCTGAATTTTCACCGATTTTTGAATTTTCTTCTGCATAATTTGTAAGATGTGGTGTAAAACTGATTTATCAATAAAGTCTTCTAACTTTCAGGTCAAAAGAAGTTTAACCAGTTTAAGAAACATTTTTCCTCTTTTTTTCTTTTTTATTTGTATATATGAGGGTTTTGGAGTTTTTTGGGGGCGTTTTTGTTTTTTGTTTTGTTTTGTTTTTTGCTTTTTTGTGTTTGTTTGGTTTTTGTTTGTTTTTGGTGTGTGGTTTTTTTGTTTGTTTGTTTGGGGTTTTTTTTTGTGGTTTTTTGGTTTTTTTTTTGTGGGGGAAGGGTTAGTATAAGGACTGAATTTGAGAATAGGATAGAAAGATTTCCAAATTGTAGGAGGCTCCTGTGCCAAAAAATTTCAAGAAGCCTACAAGAACATAAGGAAAACATTATGCTAGTTTCTGTATATTCATGTGTTTTTCAAGAAATAGATATATTTAAAACCAAATAAAAAGTACACCTTGAAAGATAAAGTTTCAAAATTAAGAGAAATAAAAGAAATATACCATGAAGGGAAACCTAAGATATTTCATAAAACAAATATTTCTGTTTGGAATTGAAATAACATGTTGCCTTACAAGCTGAAAATGCTCATAACATTATGTAGACTAGAAGTACATTAATGTGCTGGAGTCTAAAAATATGTGGCTTTGAAAGCCAGTAGAGATCACATCCGTGAAATTATGTTAACCCTGTAAAGAGAAAGACAGATTTTAAAATAAAAACTATTTCCCCTTCTGAATTCAGCTCTAAGTGTATTATACCTCCACCAACTGCAATGTATTCTCCAAAAGTTATTTTTGTGTGTCGAATATAAATTGCTTTCTGTTCTTAGTCAGTTTTGTTTTTTTGAGGGAGAAGGTAGGAGGAGAGAAGAAAGATTATTCTTGGATTCTTTCATCCGTTTTTTCTGGAGAATTACTTTTTTTTTTTAAATGCTCTCGTTGACATAACACATTATGAAGCATTGTGCTGTGAAGTGCAACATCAGCTTGTATCAGTCACACTGCATTACTTTACATGCCCAGCCTCATGTGTCACTGCACACTAAGAGCAGAACCAGCCTACATAACTGGAAGCAGCAATAGCTTGCAGATGAAAGTATTGTACCGAGACATAGTGCTTGTATAAACATGTACCCAAATCTGAGAGGTAACACCACTCTATGCAATTTCCTTAGGACAGCAGGAGGTTATCTGAAATACAAATGCCGTAAGAAAATAGACCATGAACAAAATTCTAGCAAAAGGAAACATCTCCTGTGTCTAATTTAGAACTATCTACATATTGAAAAGCATCATTTTACTGTTCATACAATCCTCTGACAGTCAAATATATTGGGGAAGAAAGCTCTGCTCTCATAGATAACATTGCATTTTGCTTTGAAAACCTTATTTTTATGTAGAAGGAAGTATGACTTTTCTGTAAATCTGTAGATATAAGGAGACTATTTTTGGATGGACTAACACACTCTTCTGCTCCTCCTGTCCTCAAAAGCTGAAACAGGGTTTATTTTTAGTTACATTTTACATCCTGACTCTAGAGGAAAGGATTTCATTTAACCCTTTTGTAGTTACATGTTTTCAGATGAGGAGTAATCATTGTCCAGAAAAACTACAGTATTTTACCTATGTGTCCTTATACAAACAGTCAAGTTCATAGGTAATACTCTACTTTTGAATGTCAGTAAAAGAGATAACAAAGTTTTTAAAAAAGGTAAGTTATTGTTTTTTCTTTTGTGTCTATGATGCTGTGATTTGAAGTTTGTTTACTGATAGAAATATTTAGTGATAATCTATGACCTAAGCAATGAAATGCTGTTTAAAGTTTTAATTTAACATCATCAGACATTTAGGTAAGGGATAACTTTTCAAAATGTCAATTTTGTTCTTAAATAGGAAAAATAGCTATCAGTTTTCAAGGCTTGTGTTTCACCATGTGAGAGCCAAACTTTGTTTTACAGAATGCTTTCCAATAGTCTAATTAAAGCATTGAGTCATATAGGGCTCTGTTTTTTATTTCTCTTTTCTTTTCAAGTTATTTCTTATATGTTTGCATTTAATAGTAGTCTTCTTACATATATCTCTTAATTCTAAATGGTAATGAGGATTTAAAAATATCTATAGGCCCACTAAGTGTTTCTGTGAATGAATGCTTTGTGTAACCTGAATAAAACCAGAATGATCTTAAAGAAACCAAGAGGAGTTGAAAGTTGAACAAGAGCTGAAGGACCATAAGACTTTTTTTCTCCAGTGCACATGGCACATCACAGATTTATGGATTAATTCCCACTCTTAACACATTTGAACAGAAGTAAAATAGACAGGGCCTGAAGAATTTTTCCAATATCTCACAAATTTCAAAGTACAGTTATACTGATGCTGCTTGATGCTGACGGCGCAGAAAGAAGAGCCAGAGACAGCTGTGTTCAAGTTCAGAGGAAAGGAAGGAAGGGGCCAAGACCCACCTTCTTTAATTCTTATATACCCTTTTGGAAATCACTATTCATTGGAGGAAATCAGTTCTTCCTCCTTCAACTACAGTGGTCAAAGGGAATGTCCATCAAGGGTCTGTGTCCATGAGAAAGGAATGCATATGATAAGATAGTGCTACAATAACATGGCTATATTTACAGAACAATAACCTTGAAAACTAGCTACCATGGGATAGCTATTTTCAGCTGCAAAGAGCAAGGCAACATTATACTTCAACTCTTAACACTGAGAAAATCTTTTCCATGATTTCCATGAGTGGGATAAAATACACCAAAGCAAGTAGTGAAGAATGGCTACACAGTTAGCTCTATATGTACTATAGATCACAACAGACCTCCAATAGATAATATTCTGCCAACTGATAAAATTATGTGGATGGGTAGGTCAGATATAAATGTGCTTTGAAATAAAAAGAGGCAGTAAACGTGTACTGTAAACACATGGCACCAACAATCCAAAAATTAATTGCATTTGTCATTCACACTGCTCAATAACCCACACTTGTAAACCCCTATGAAGAGAGTACCACCTGAATTCCCAAGAGGAGAAACTTGGTTTAGTTTTCATGGAGCCTTTAGTAGGAAGCTAAGAATTGCCTTTATTTCAGGGGAAAACACAATTTGGTTTGGTCCAGAATATTTTAAAATTATCAAATGATAGTTTGACTTGGTCTAGAGTATTTCAAAATTATCAAATGTTAGTTAGACATTATTACTAATTTTGCCTGAGATTATTTCTTCATGGAAAATAAAATAACAAATGTCACTATAGGCATTTTAAATTTGTGAATTTCTAAAATTTTGCTTTCTCCACCTCTTTACGTAAAACTTTTTCTAGATCTTATTGAAAAATAACTTTCTGCCTTTATTTGAGTTAAAATATGCTTTGTTTTAACTTGTATGTGGAAAAACATTCTGCCAAATTCATCTTCATGAAACCTTTATATTTTGAAACAACAAATTGTAAGAATGCATGATGTATGAATACATAAAAATGCATCATTATACACTGGCAAACATATCCATCTATACAAAATGAAAGAAGATCATTCAGTAGTGAAAAATACCAAAGAGAACTTAACAATTTGTAAATATATCTATAAGATAATTTGCAAAGAAATGTAACTGCTGCTTTTATAGCTATATGATTTTATTTTACTGCAAACTAAAACAAATTTTTGTCTAAGTGAACATTTCAAATGTGTGCCTCTTTAAAGAATTTTGAGGAGATAAAAATGGTATTTTTCAAAACTAATTCCATAGAAACTTGTATCTTACTGAGTAGCAGCTTTGCTAATCTTAACAGCAGTCTTAGGATGCAGTCATGTAGCATCACTTACATGTATAAACATGGATGATCTGGAGCACTTGTTTTCTAGATGCTGGTTCTGAGTTGGTGGGTGATGCTATTGCTAATTATTTAGTAATTTTAACCAGAAATTTTAACTGGACAACGCTGTGATTAAAACAAGATTGACGTTGTGGCTGACTTGGAAATACAGATTTTCATTTCTTCAGGTGTTTCAGCCGTCTCTTTTCAAGTCACTACTCCTTCAGTGTAATGAAGTATTTCTATACACACTAATTAGCAAAATAGCTCACTACTGTCTTCAGCCCAGCAGTGTTGCAGGCTCGGCTTCCGTGTGAGTGGAAGAGATGTTGGGCTCTGCTACTTCACTAGGGCAGCCTTGGCACTGCTGTCACACACTCCAGCACTTGATTAGAACCAAAACCAAGCGTGTCCCTGTGTGCATGGCAACGCCATCTCATACTTCAGCATACAGCTACTTCTCAGCCTTCATTAAACTATAAAAATATTTTTTTTAAATCCGCAAATTTATTTTTCTCCATTTTTTGCACTTAATTAGCTGTAGATAATACCAGTCCTGATGGGTAAAACAGGCATACCTAGGGTTTTACTTTGTCCTTTATTCCGGAGCTTGAGATTAGTTCCTCCATAGAGGCAAAACACCATAAATGAACTATTTTATTTGAGATTTTATTTGACCTCTTTGCTAATTAGTGCATATGAAAATGTCAGTTTACCCAGGGGCAGCAGTAACCCAACTAACAGTTGCTGAATTACCAGAAAGTGTTTCTATATTTTTATTCCAATATTTCATTTGCAGTTAATTGTGTTTTAGTATATATTTTTACTGCGTTTTTATTTTCCCCTCATTATTTCAGAATTAATTGCTTGCTGTATTAATTCCATCAATAGTTCATAAAGAAAGTTATTCCAACTAGTGTGTCAACTACTGTCATTATAAGGGACCATGAATGTTGTAATTGAGAACAGAATTATTTTCTTTTATTTCTTTCTTTTTCCAGCTGTCCCCTGAAAATATGTTCTGTAGAAGTTTGACAGTAATTTCCCAGATAGAGAAGCAATTTTTCCTATAAAAATTACATAACAGAGAGACAATGTAGGAAGGGTCTTAGAAATATGCACAATTTAAATACCTAGAAAAAATATATTGTACTAAGGCCTTTCTCATTTGTATTACAACAGCTTTGCTAAAAAAAAAAGTGAGACTATTGCAGAATAAATAAAAGAAGGCTTCTGCAGCACAACCACAGGCAGGATGCTCCATTCTTTTCTACTGGCATTGGTGTAAAATGTAAACGTTATTGGAAATTTTAAAATACTGTACTATAGCCTACAGTATCTTTACTTGTAGCAGTTATTTTAGCAGAAACACTACATTCAGGAGGTTTCACGCAGTAAGGTGAAGAATGGGAAATGTAACAACTATTGCAGCAGATTTTTAATGGGTGATAATGAAACTCTGCAATGGCAGATGTGACTATAGTGCTGCTATAGTGCTACTATCCTTTTGGTCAAGGCCTATGAGAGGTGCCAGTAACAGTCAATCCTCACCTCAGGACAGAGAAATGCAGTAAGTGTGATCTGCAAAAATAATTTTCAGTTATTGGCAATGAAAGACGGAGAGAAATAATTCTGAAAATAAAATATTAATTTAATATCATTAGCATTTCATGGCATAACACACACCTCAAAGATATATCTGGCTTTTTCAGATATTCTCACATGCATTCATTAATTTTGTTCAAATGCATGGCCAATCTTTGTTGCTGCTTCCTTCCTTAAGCCATTAATATTGATGCAGTTCAATTATCTGAGTCATATTTAATTTTAACCTCACACATGTACACTAAATATTTTACTATCAACTTCAAAGTTCTTTTTTTTTGGTCTGGGTTTTGGATTATATTTTTTTTTAAAATCACATGTAGAAAAGTAATTTCTCTGACTATACCTCTACATTCCCAAATCAGATACTTATTGCTTCATTTCCTTTCTGTTGCTTGCCCAAGGCAAATAATTTTTCCATCATTATAGCATTGAATTCTGTAATTTTTAAAAATGAGAATTTCAATGCCACTAGGAAATAATAAAGAAGAATCAGAAAAGTGAGGATATGCACTATTCAGGATTTACATCAGGAAATATTAACAACATTTACTCCACTGTTATTCTAAATGTTTTCTTGATTAAAATAGTCTAATTAAAAACCTACCTACATCAGAAGAAAGATAACATTTACTAATTGATTTGTTTTTCTCTTTCTTTTGACACCCATTAACTCAGATGGCACACCACCACTATGTTGCAGGAGGCCTTTCAGAAAACATATGAAGTCTTTCTTTTGAGGTGCCAAAATAAACGTATTCTCTGGAGCTTTTAAATTAAACATGAATCTTAGGAAAAAAGTATTGTCTCAGGTTATTGTAGAAATAAGGCTCACTGGTGACATTTCAGTAACAGTTACCTTCTTTTATTCCAGGCCATGTACAAATACAGAATACAATTACTTCTGACCTGAACATCTTTCAGACAACAAAATTTGGTTAAAGAGACTGACTTGCCTAAAATAGTGTATGAAGTCAGGCATTGAGCTGAGCACACTGAGTCTTCAAGTGACTTCTCTAATCCCATGAATTGCTCAACTACCTCTCCTGGCAAGAAAATGAAATAAGCCTTTTTCAGATATCAGAAATTGGTTTATTGCATCCTCTGATCTCTTTTTATTTTTGTTGTTTTTTTCAGTGTGTCCTTCCCACTTGTCTAAGCAGATTAGTTAAGAGAGAAACAGACATATATCAGTTACAGGGGCAATATGCACACAAGCCTGTTTTGGTTTGGTTTTCCTCTTCCAGTTGTTTTCTCAGTGATTCCCAGTTGTATTACATCTGTGAATTAGCAATAGGTTGAACTCTAGGACCTTTCTGAAATAAATACAAAAAATCTGGCAAGGCATAGACTGAAGAGATTAAAAAAATTCCAACCCATTCCTTTCCTTTGAACCTTGGTTTGCAATTGGTGTGGAAAATAAAACCATGACAGCACATATCGATGTGTATTTCTTTGACTGATGTGCCTCAATTTCACACAGCCTCTTAAACTATTTGGGTTTGGTTTTTTTTTTTTCAGTTTTTCCATGAATAGAGGTGCACCTTTATATATGAGTCCTAGCAGCAAAAGTTCAATTTACAGTACATTTTTAATGCAAGCAATATCCTTTACAAAACACAAGGGAAGTGGAAGAATGCACAAGCAGTACATAGGCAGACCAAGGCCATTAGTAGAGCACACACTTGAATAACTGGTGTTTGCAAGGTTTAGTGTCCTGGGCCAGGGATAACATACCAATGTCAGCTCTAACAGTGGTAAAACCAGTGACAAAGAATAAAATGATTAAGATTGCTACATAGTTAACCCTTAGATTTTTAATAGAGATGGCAGCTTAGTATCTGTTGTGAAATATATAGATGCACTGTCAGGTATAAATGAAATAACTAACAGCCCTGCCACAGTACACCTCCAAAATATGAAATTCTTATTTAAAGTAAGACCATGACAAATGTTCTTACGAAATGGTAACAGAGTACTAATTCTCCATGTGATGTAATTTCACTCCATCCTGACACACATGTATATTTATTTATTATTTTACACATAGCTTCAAAATGAAGTTGTTCTCTATGAAGAGTAATTTTTAAATCAAACTGCCAACAGATTTGAAAACAATCAGGGAGTTTTTGATATCTATTCTGTGTGTCTGTGTAATTCAACTAGTAGCTCTTGCATCAAGTGTGAATTTGTCATTAAAATAAAGCAAATGCTTTACAACCTGATTATGACTAAACAGTCATGCAGCCAGAGACCATGGCACAGTCCTGTCCTCTCCCTATTCCAACACTCAGCTGGAGAGCAGACAGTGTGCTACAGCACAGACAAGATTGCCCCAACCCATATTCTGTTATGGGCTTGCTGAGAGGTTCCTACAGCCATGGTAAAATCGTGCACCCTTTGTCCCCATGTAGCCAAGGACTGAGCCACACAGGCGCCCCTGGCACCAGCCCTAGTCTCCAGCATTTCAGTTTGTCTGTTTTATGCTATCTACAGACCTTGTCCTTCAGAGGAAGACAAAAGTGTCTTCCATCAAATAAACCCAGTCTTTCCCGACAACAGTTTTTAAATATATTAGTGGTAAAGTTAGTGTTACTTACAGAACTGTTTCAGATGAAGATCTATGCATAAGGAAAATGGAACTTTCCAATATTTTTCTAAACATAAATTTTCAGACAAAAACAATGAGTGTCCCACTTACTAATTAAACAATGAGCCCTTGCTTCAACATCCTGCAAACCTCAGGGCTCCTGAACCCATATAAATAAATGTTTAAAAGCTATTAAATAAAATTCATAAGAAATTGGTCAAACCAGAACATGCTTTCATAAGGTTTTCAATTACAATTTTACTCCTTTGTAGTACTATAAAAAATTAATTTACTGTTATATAAGTATATATGTTAGCATGAATACATGAATTATATAAACAGACTACAATCAATTTGAATTTCTCAGAAGTTGTTGCTATATATTGCTGGTAAGCAGATGTTCTGTGACTATTTACATTCAATTAAAAAAGAAGAAGAAAGTCTGTTTAAATATACTTGTTAATGTTGCAACTTCTATGTATTTTCCTTTTCCTTCAAAAGAAAAAATTCTGCCCTATTGTGTATTGCATATTGTTTACCCATCAATGAAAAACAATAGCAAAAAAGTGCAGGCAGAAATTGGTACATTTTATACAGTTTCATCAAACCAGTCATCCTGGAAATCTGGTCTGAGAGCTTGAGATGATTTCCTTGTAAATTGTTCATAGATGTGCCCCAGAAAATGTCTGTAACCTTTCCTGTGTGTCACACTGACTCCTGAAAAGGCACTGACAGATTTGAGAATATTTTATTCTCCTTAACTTTTTAATCTTTATCTCTGGTGTCTGCAGTTAATGTCAAAAGTGGAACTCACAGAGATTGGAGGTTCTCCCAGAAATGTGACTGATAAGTCAACAGAGATTGTCAAAAATACTAATATCGTTAATTAACAATTTCTATGTTCTGAATAATTGCAATGACACAACCATAAATAAAAAAATTAGGAATAGATTAAGAAAAAAAATTTGCCTAACATCAGAAAAAAACATCTTCAGAGGGAAACAAATTTTGTTTCTTCTATCATAAGAGTATGAAAAAAAATATATAGGTCTGTTATATGTAGGAATGGATTCCAGGGGTGAAAAATAAACCTACAAATTCAATAATTTTGTCAATTGTGATTAGATTTTATTTCTCTTTCACTTTCCATTAGGTACAGGCAAGTTTAATACAATAACTAGCAACACGAGGCCTAATTGTAACGGTGATGATTACCTTACATTTTATCCACTGGCATATGCTATTTTCTTGCTTCATACCACAATTGTGGCTTATCATATATTGTGTCACCTGGAAAGTGGTTGCAGGCGCTTACTCTAATGAAATGATTTAATTTTTAAGCAGTGCTTCCATTATGTCAACCTTCTGCAACATGAGATAACTAGCCTTTGCAGGTCTACTTTCTATAGGGAGAAAGCAACAGGTTTATTACTGGGTGACAATTTTATGATGACTCTAACAAAATGTTTCCACAGATGAACTTCAATAAAAAATTTCTCTGTCCCAGATGAGAAATAAAAAATATGGAGGTACAAATCTGAGTAAATTCAGAATAAAAACAGGAGTTTCTTACCAAAGAATATAGGTTGCTTTGTGGCAGACTTTCAGAAACAATTAAATCTGTGCATTTAGGTAAACAATGGAATCACAAGTTTCAGGAAGTTTCAGCTGTGGCATTGGCAAGCTCAAACTCTCATGTGTGTTCTGGCAACGCATGTGAAAATTCAGTTAGCCACAAGTAACACAGTTTCTCTGTCTGTGCCTAACAAAAGGGAAAATTGTGCATCTAAATATTATATTTTCTTATGTCATTTTACTATGACTGAAAAAAGTAAATTCAAAATGCCCTGATACTATTAGCAAATTTTTTATCATAGCTTATTTTGTAATATTCATTATCTAATTACCTATTTTACAGAGTATGACAATTTAAAGCCCCAATGGTGATAATTCAAGATAATTTAAGACTGAATAACTGTAACACAAATTATATTCGTTTTCTAGAGCACTTGGAGAACAAAAAAAAACCCTGCAAATCAGGACACTGGGGTTTTTATCTTATAATGAAAATTTTAAACAAACTCCTAATGAAAAATCACAACTCTTTAAAAGTTATATTATCCATATCCAACACTTTTTCTACTTTACATTTTTCATTGAGTCTGTGGATTTAGGGGTAAACCTTTTTTCTCTTACAAAAAAATGAAACCATCCAAATCAAACCTCTGGGAGAAATGCATTTACCTCATTACATTTCAGCAATATCTCATAGAAAAATTATAATTTACAAAATATTTTATTGAAAATTCTTTTTGAGTGATTATTGCCATATTGTTGCATTTCAGTGTGATTCCTCCATACAAATTTTCAGTCAGTGAAAGAAACCCAGGCCTGCTTTCCTTCACTTTTAACTTCCCAGTCTACTTCACATCAGAACAGCATTTCCAGGTCTTAAATCTATTCCTGCTTCACTTATATATATTTTCAGTTATTTTTCACAAAGCAATATTTCACAAAACTTTGTAATAGTGTTAGGGGTTTCAGTGTATTAAGCAGTAGCAGTGAGGTATTCTCAGTTCTTGTGATTAACAGAATTAAAACCAGACTGACCACAGTATTGCAACAGCTAAGTTTCCATATGTATTTAACCACCAGTGCATGTTTCACACTTGCAAGGTAGAAGAGTCTCTGCCCATAACTGTAGCATGTACTCCTTTCCTGGAGTATGTATTTAATGTGGAAATCCAAGTACTCCATTCACTCACATTTCAAAGCACAAAAATAAAAGCCTGGAAATATGTTCATTGCAAACATAAATCCCCAAATACCTTTATCACTTATTTTAACCTTAAAAAAAAGCATTAAAATAGCAGAAAGTTTGTCGTATCAGATTCTGAGCTTTGTGGTTCCTATCCACATCCATCTTTTTAACTGTCTTTCAGTCAGTACTTCAGTCACACAGCAACCATATATACATAAAGGATAAGAAGCAGAATGAAAGGCAGAGCTGCTCTAAATAACAATTGACAAGCAGAACCACTAATAGGCACAGTAATGAAAAAAAGAATACTTTGATAGGGCTGAATTTGCTATGATTTCACACTGCTGTAGAGTAGGGGAAAAAGACGTATTTCACAGAACACACAAACTGCCTGACGTATATCAGATGATGTCACAAGATGCTTTCCAGAAGGGTAGACAAAAAAATTAAACTTTGCTTCTCCACTGATGAGCTAACTCTATCCTGGCTCCTGAGTCTTCTGTGAAAGCTCCATTACCAGTATCACCCATTCTATATATCCTGACGTTCCCCACACAATGAAAGCAGTGAGCCTGGTTTTCTGGGTTAAAATATGTGGCAAATAGGCACTTAATATCGTTAAATTTCTGCTTGTGGCAGCCTGCTACCCTCAGCAACCATTTCACCACTGTAAATATCATTGACATGCATTGTAAATGTTAAACATATTTATGCTCTCTGCATAGGTTTCATTAATTTAAAGGTCCTACATTCTGTTTTCAATGAGAGTATTTAGCTTTGTGTTATGTTTATCCTGCAAAATGAGCATATATTGGTAAAAACATGGTTTAAAATATGGCCATATTTGTAGGAATCCAGAACCCAGTTCCATCTGTGTAGACACATAGAAAATGAACATTCAAGGGATGAATTTTTATTTGAAAAATATTCTAATTTGCAATCCTCCAAAGCTAATAAATATCTAATGGTTATTAGTACCTACAAGCTTTATGCATGCAAGGTTGTAATCAATTTCAATATCCTCCTATCTGTGAGTCTTCAAGTTACTGAACAAAAATAAAAGTTGAAATAATATTTCCTTTAAATGAATTATAATACAGTCTACTGAAATGAAGAAACAATATTTTCTAACTTTAGTAAATCTGTCTTAAATACTTTGTATACAGTTCTCTAGTGAATTTTAGCCTGCATTCCACATTACTAACAATTTCTTCACCATTTGCAGAATAACTTCAGAAATGGAAAAATATGTAAGAGCTAACAGATATATGATTGATTTTTAATGGAGCTCTGGGCATAACAAAGAAAAGGTGAGCTCAGTGGATCTGAAAAGCCATGTTAGAAAAGCCTATACCTATATCATCTTATTTATAGTTGTAGTTATATACCTATATATACCCTTACTAACTTCTGAGGGGGCACAGATACAGACACTGAAAATTCTCCATTGCTAACATGAAACACCTATATCCAATTCCAGACAAAATTACAGTGAAAATTAATGAAAAGAGGTTCAATTTTGGTTCAGGCCCCAGCACTGATTTCTACTGATGAAGCTCTTACATATATCAGAATTAATTACAGACAATGCATACAGTAAGAAAATATGAATTTGAAAACATATTGATAAAATAATTCTGCTTTACACTAGCAAGACTAACAAGAATATTATATTTTTTTCTATTGAAATTACATGTGCTACTCTTGACAAGTCAAATACAAGCAGTGTCAGTCACTCATAAAAAAGTTCACAAAATTGAATTATCTCCTCTCTACATCAAGATTCATCTCTGTCCACAGGGATGACAAGAAGGTGATCAGGAGTACTCAGCATGGATTCACAAATGGTAAATAAACTACGCTTGAACAATGAAACAACTACCTGGATGGAGGAGGGGAGAGCAGCGGATATAATCTACCTTGACTTCAGCAAAGCTTTCAACACTGTATATCACATAAACCCTCACAGGCAAACTCAGGAAGTGTGGACTGAATGAGTGGACAGTGAGGTGGATTGAGAACTGGATGAACAGCAGATCCCACAGGGTTGTAGTCAGTGGAACAGGGTTTAGTTGGAGGCCTGTCACCAGTGGTGTCCCCCAAGTTTTAACACTGGGACCTATATGGTTTAACTTGTTCATCAATGACTTGATGAAGGGGCAGATGCCTCCTCAGCAAATTCACTGATGACACAAAGCTGGGAGGAGTGGCCAATGCCCCAGAGTGCTGGGCTGCCATTCAGAGGGACCTCAAGAGGCTGGAAAGATGGGCAGAGATGAACTGTAAAATCACAGAATGCTCTGGATTGGAAGGGACCTTAACAATCATCTAGTTGCCACCTGTGTGGACAGGGACACTTTCCACTAGGCTAGGTTGCCCAGAGCTCCATCCAACCTGGCCTGAAACAGTTTCAAAGACGGAGTATCCACAGCTTCTCTGCCCAACCTGTTCCAGTGCCTCATCCCCCTCACAATAAAGATTTTTTTTGCCGTGTCTAATCTAAATTTACTCTCTCAGTTTGAAGCCTTTCCATCTGAAATTCAACAAAGGCAAATGCAGAGTCCTGCACCTGGGGAGGAATAATCCCATGGACCCCCAGAGGCTGGAGGCTGAGTTACTGTCCTGGTGAACAACCAGCTGTCCCTGAGCCAGCAGTGCCCTTGTGGCCAAGAAGGCCAATGATGTCCTCAGGTCCAATAGGAAAAGCTTTGCCAGAAGAGCAAGGAATGTGATCCTGTCCATCTACTCACCCCTAGTGAAGCCACATCTGGAGTGCTCTGTCCAGTTCTGTGCTTCTCAGTACAAGGGAGTCATGGAGTTCCTGGAGCAGATCCTGCTGAGGGCTACAAAGATGATTAAGAGACAACAACATTTCTCTTACAAGAAAAGCCTGAGAGAGATGGGCCAGTTCAGACTTGAGAAGAGATGACTGAGAATGGACCTCATCAATATCTCAGTTTTTAAAGGGAGGGTGCCAAAAGGACAGAGCCAAGCTCTTCTCGATGGTGCCAAGGGATAGGACAAATGGCAATGGGCAGAAACTGATGCACACGAAGTTCCACCTGAGGAGGGGGATGAACTTCTTTATTGTGTGACTGAGCACTGGAACAGATTGTACAATGAGGTTGTGGAATCCCCCTCACTGAAGATATTCAAGAACAGTCTGGACACAATCCTGTGCTCTGTGCTGTAAGATGACCTTACTTGAGCAGGGAGGCTGGCTCAGATGACCCACTGGTCCCTTCCAAACTTTCTGTGATACTTTGATTACAAGACCTTTAGCAAGGCACAGGGAATGCTGGCAGCTCACTACAACTCTCCATGCTGTGTTCCTGAGGAGACAGTTAATGGTGACTTGACGATCAGGAGAATCAAGAAGAGAAGGATGAACAGGACACCATGCAGAGAGAGGTATGTATTAATGAATTTCTCATTAACAATTTGCACCTGTATTGCTAATGGGTTCTGTTTTGTGTTAATTAGATAATTTGGACAGTGAATATTAGCACTTGGAGTAAGCACAATAAATTTTTGCTGTGTTTTAGTTAACCTTTGAGATTTTTAATTAAGCTAACGACATTATTTGACTTTCTGTATGAGATGTATTCCCACAATAACATGTTAAGTTCAAAGAATAATATTTCATATTTTAAAAATTATCAGTAAATATTTTCTTTTAAAAAAATCCCCACATCAGTTAACACAGCAGAGTAAGCTTTAGTTTTGTTGTCCAGAGGGGTGGCCACGATATGTAAAAGGGAAATGCTGTTTCACGCATAGTTACTTTCATTGAGAATCGAAGTTTAACTTACGACTATTATTTAATCAAAATATATATTTTAAATCTGTTGGTTGCACCTCATGCTCATGACAGACTTAGAACTTACTGTAAGTTGTGATTTTATGTTGCTGAGAAGGAAAGACCTTTTGTCTATATCACACATGGAGAGCAAGGCAGAACCAGTGATTAAACTTAAAATTGCCTATTTTCTGGTCCATTGCCCTAATCACAAGGTCATCCTTCTATGTTCAATTTTGGATAATAAAGAAATTATATAATATGGATTTTTCAAGCTTCATTTCCAATGACTTGCTTGTAACCAGGGTGCAATTTTATTTTGTCTCTTAGACAACATTCTTTATCTCAATTTCTTTTGAAGTTAATAGGTCTTTTGTATGTAGTGAGTACTTTTTTTTTTAACTGGTGTAATGTCCTCCTAGATGTTTACTTTTAAAAATCAGCTGTGTGTAGTAGTTAAATCAGTGTGTAGCAATACAAATACATACTGCCAAAACCCAATGAAGTAAATACTGCCTGTAGTCAGACATTATGGAAAGCTGCAAGTGTGAACAAAATTGCTCCTTTCCAAAGTACCACAAACATTTCATGCAGTCAGCAGTGATTCTTATCAGATACAGGGAGAAAAAATGCAATTATTTTCTGCAAGTGTCACTGTTGAAATATTTCAGAGTGATTATGTCAGATTTCGAAATTCCCTTTCACATAACAAATTAGAAAAAAATTCACATTCTGTGAATATAATAGAATAAATAACTCCCCCCTGCATCAGAACTGATTGCATCTGTCTTGTCAGCTCTAGAGATCTGACACAATCTATCAGTTAAAACCTTCAGCCTACTTGAAACATAATTCAAGTAATCTTTCAAAACAAAAACCAAAACCACATCAATAGACAAGTCTGTAGGCATTGCTGGCTTGTGCAAGTTTGAAGATTACCTTTCCAAAAAGTCATTCTCTGTAGAATATATTGAAATGCTCTATAACAATATATATCAATAACAAATGTCTTAAATTACAGATAAAAGTATATATTTGTAAATTCACCAATATCATCCCCTTGAACTTCTTTCAGCTGCCATGAACTAGACTATAGCGAACAACCTTTTTGTCTAGTTTTAGTAGTGTTTATATATTTAGTAACACAAAATATTTTGTCCTGTCCAAAACAATAATTTTTTCCAACATGTTCTTTTTCTTTAAATCCTCTGTCACTGATCTCAAGAAAGTTGCTTTCTCTAATGTTAAAGATGTACATACAACAGAAATCATACAACTAAGAAAAATTGCTATGTCTGACAGATCATTTTTAGCCCATTTTTTGTATTAATCCCAACTGTTTGTGTAAAATATGCACAAAATTTTCTTCATAAATTCTTTCTGCAAAACTATAATTCATGTTTCCCCAGTTGAAAGTTATCTATTGATAGCTGGAGGGGAATAACAGAATATCACAGTTCATTTTTGGAAATGTAACAAGGAAATAAATAGGACTTCCTTGGTTTATCACTGACAAGGGACAATTTTAATAACTCTGCAAACACTTAAGAATCAATCTAATGAGTTTTGAGCAATGAATACTTTGAAGTTACATGCAAGTTATTGGCTTGACTATGAGATGGCATTTATGTTTATGAAGTAATCCATCTTGTTCCAAGATTATTTTGCCCATGCTTCTCATAAAAAGACTTGTGTCAATATCTACCTTTAGGCTTCAATTGTTTTCTTTATGGCTTAAGTTATAATATTAAAGCTCTTCATACTGACCAATCATCACTTATTCATACCAAGTTTCAATTAAACTTTTTTAATGATAAATTACAGTTTATAGTTAGCTTAGAAACATGTTGATTCAGTAGTGGTGTGATCAATATCAATTATACAAAGATAATTAAAACTGTTTTTAAACATAACATGGGTGAATTTTTCCAGTTTTAAATACAATCCTGTTGCATAGCTAATAGCAATAGCAAGCAATCTTATTTTTCTGAATTAGCTTCAGACCAGAAAAGCTACATTTCAGGCAAAAATCTTTTGAAGGCAGCACTATGCATAGTTAAAGAAAATATTTTCCAGTTTTAATTTTGCATCAGGTTGTTATCAGACTGTCTCTGAACACTGTACAAGTATTTGAAAGGCGTGTCCTAAATTTAATTTCTTAGTTTCCATCAAAAAAGTCTGCTAGAATAAGAAAAATTTTTGTTACTTTCATGATAAGTAAGAAAAACAAACCTTATACTGACAGTTTAGAATTTCAATTTTGTCTTTGAAATGTTAAATTGTTATACAAGTCAGTCAGGAAAGACTAACTTTGGTTTGGCTTAGTTTTCCCAGACAGGTGAGAAAAACCGAATCCTATTTTGTATGATGTTGAAGTTTTATAGATGTTCATGGTTTCACATCTAAACTTCATTCATAAAATCTTTCCCAAAAAGCAGGCAAATGCACATTCATTTAGACTCTGCTGTGTTAAATCCACCCTCATTTTATGTCAAAATGAAACTGTACAGTAAAAAGATAAATTTTGGAAATTTTCTTAGCTGACTTGAGATATGTGGTAATACAAAGGAGATTGTGTAAAGAGAAGACATGGAAATTAATCTTTTTCTCCTGAAATTTCACACAGTTGTACATCTTTTTATCTAGGTGAGAATACTGTTCTATAGCCTTTGACTGGGAAACTATTTGCTTGCATAGAAGCTAGAAGATCTGACTTGCAAGTACATTCCAGACATCAGATTCTACTCAATTTAAAGTTTAGTCTAATTTAACTTCATGTTCACATGACTGCTTAGAACATCTGACCCTCATCTTTTCATCTTTTTTGGAGTTTGGAGTGCAGAAGAACCCCCAGCCAAGTAGTTTTTACACATGCTTTCCAAAAATGCTACAGAATCAGTGTTGAATTCATTTGATCAAGAAAGGCACATAGTGGCGAAGAATTAAGAAGGTGCCTGTGGAGAGGCAGCACTGTTTTAAAACAGGAAACAACTTCAATGTTTGTGAGTGCATTTTTTAACATTGGTCAATATGAATTCATATTTTCATATCCTTTTTTTTTTTTGCAAAAGTAATTCCTCTCTGAATAGCGTTCACTCATTTTATTACTATTAAAATAAATGGGTCTGTCTGTTTTTTGGTGTTTTTCTGGCATCCCTTTCAATTAACTTTTTTGAAGTTAGCAGAGTAATCTGGAACAAACAGTATCAGAAGCCACTAGGTGAATTACAGAATAAGATGTACCTTTTCACTCTTTTGTGCTGCACATTACATTGAGAAAATACTCTCATTAAATTATCAGTTATGGCAATATCTTTCTCTTAAGTGATGGCAATTAATTTAGTACCCACCAATGTGCCTGCAAAATTCAAAGCATTTCAAGAAAAAAACCAACAAATTCCAGTACCTGCTTTAGATGCATTGTCTAGGGCCAAAGAGTAGAAAATTGATATTTTTATAGCTTTAACATAATGTACTAATAGATTTATGTGGGGAATGCTATATTTCCAGTGGCAACATAGCAAATACTACCAACGTGTATTCAATGTCAGCTGATTTGTAGAACCAAGCAGTCTGCTAATTGAACAAATGTTTCTAAATGCAACTGATGTAAAAGAAAATTCAGACCTGAACAGTATAAATATGGCAAGTCCAGCTCTATCCCTGCTATGCTGTTAGAAAAGACCCGTAATAAGCCATATAAATTTGATGAAACAATCTTATGGATTCTGAGGATTCCTTTATATTGGCAAGAAAAAAAAAAGGTGAATTATTTCTAATTTCTGGACTCTGATAGCCCATTTTGAAAGAGATTGTAAACAATAAAACCAGTAAATACATATCTTGTGGAATTACTTTTTTTCTCTAAGAAAAGAAAATACTTAGTTTTAATATTTTACCAGAGTTAAACTGGCAGCAATAGCTTATTTTAATAGAACCATAACAAAACTGTAAGGCCTCACATCTTTAGATTAACATTCCTCCTTGAAGTAGTTATAAATTCAGTTCTACCTGGCCTACAATTTCAAGATAGGACCTTGTCACCATTTTCCAACATTTTTTTCCTCTCTCATGTCCTTAGCAGATAGATTCAAAGCCCAACTAACGTGCTTTTCAAAAAAAAAAAAATATTATTCCTATATGGTAAATGTCTAAATGAAGGAAAAGCTTAATCATTTGGGATACTGAACAGCCATTTCACCTTATGCTTTGCAACCAGTGAGTATATTGTAGATATATTTCCCACCAGTATATTTCTATTCCCATATACACGTAAAATATTATACAAAAAATGTACATTTATTTGTCCCCCAGCACATCCCTGCAACAGGAACAAATAATTGCCTTAGTGTGCTGCTGAGGGTTAAAGGTGGTTAGATATATGAGATTATTTCAAAGAACAACAAAAACAAACAAAGGAAAAGTTAGGAATCAGAAATGTAAAAATCCTGTTGGATTTCTTTAGTAGCAATTACTTTATAACATCCATTTTATGTTAACTGCTGCATTTTTTTTCTCATAAATGTCCATTTTTATTTCTACCTTCTTTCATTTAAATAATTTCAGCATATTTAATTTATGTTATAATTTCTTAGTCACTAAGTTTTGTCACTTTTTTGGTGGAAATACAGAGCAAAAAATTCCACCAATTCCAGAAAGAGATTTTTAGCTTTTTAACACTGAGTTTGTGAAAACATTGGGAATGGAAACTCTATAATAAAAACTAACAGCTTTTACTTACACCAGCAAACACAAACCAGGGCAATATCAGAATAGCCTTGAAGCCTTGTCAAGCATTACTGAGATCAGCGCAAATAGTAAAAGTTGCTTCTCTGTGACAAGTTTTAGTTTCTTCTCCTCTGTCTTTACACTTCTCATTTCATTATAGTTTACATGAATTCCCAAGAGTACACTTAATATTTTAATACCTCATAAATTAAATAATTATCTAAAGAAAAAGTGAAAATATTATCACTGTAATAAGAATTGGGGTTTTAAAGACTAATCACTGTGAAGCTTTTTACTTTCCTGACACATGCCATATTTTATTTAATCAATCACAAACCAATATATAGTAAACCTTCCTATAAAGCAGAAATAATGCTTTATTTTCTCAGGGGTTGGAAATGTTATTGCTTCTAATGAGGATGAGCACAGATGAGTGAATAGTATCAGAGGTTCATAGTTACTGCTGTCATCAGCATACATGAAACAGAGGTCAAGCTTCAGCTGTCAAGTCCTACAATTCTTATACTTTCTTCCAAAATTTGGGATACTTTTACAGGTACCATAATTAATCAAAACTCCCTAGCTCCAAGTCATTCTTTAATGATATATTGGAAGAGTCATGCAGCTTCCCTAAGTGACACAGCTAGTGTTAACACCGAGTGTTAAAAAATGTAATCTGAAATGTCAGTTTGCACACACAGGTGTTTGGCCTCATCTATATTCTTCTTCCACCTAACACAGATAAAGCATGTCTGGCAGTTAATATTTTGTGTTGGAAAGTCTTGCTGAGCCTCATCACAACCAAGTGTGCCCAATTTTCTCTCCCTGCACGAAGCATGAAGTAACATTGTGCATCAAAACATCACCATTTTTTCAGAGTTTATCCTTTTTCAACCACTGCCGTGTTTGAAATACAAATGGTTTAAACAGCACAGTAGACAGGTGTTTGAAAGCTGTTGCCAACACTGGAAGGAAGCATCTTTTCTTTTTCAAACTACAAACTACAATGTTAAGTTTTTCTTCCTATGTAACCACTAAAACCACTTCAAACAGGCAAATACCTTCTAAAGACATACATAACCCCATTTATGTGGATCATGGGAGTAACACCATCCCTGTTCTGTTCCAGGTGGCCTTACAACTCATCCAGAAAGTGAAACTAGAAATTCCCTGAGACTGAAACAAGCATTTTGAATCACAAAAATTCTTCAGTACTGACCACAGCAGGAACTACAACTCCAAGAGCAAATGCAATCCTCTTCCACATGAAATTCACCCCGTGTTTATAGAGCTCCCAGGAGAACGTTATTATGCTGATATTTTATTTAACTTGTTATGAGGGTTTCTATTTTTCACTGACAGCTCTTTTAACCTCCACCTCCCCACTGCTGTTTCCCCTTTTTTCTTACTCTGTTCTTTCCCTAGATTACTACTGCCCACGGATATATGTATAAATGTATATGCATAGAACACATGAAACAACAAATTAAAGACAGCTAAACGTTTAATTTCTATAGCTTTTTGTAACTGCAATCTGACTACAAATTTTCTGACCTTATTTAACATTTGTATTTCATGTGTTCACTTAACAGCAAACCAATGATTTTTTTTATCAGGAAAAGAAACTGGAATTGAAACAAAATACTTTTATCATTATAAAAGTTCTGACCACATATATAGCTACAGTGGGAATCAATTATATGCCTGACACTTCATATGCTATGGCGTTCCCTATGATGTTGTCAGAGCATAGAAAAACAAAGGGATACTCCTTTTTGTCACAAAGTGGGCTGACAAAAGGTGAAAATCATGAAAATTCATAATAAAATCCCATTACCTAGTTTCAGATTCTATTTCAAATTTGGAATTCACTCCAGATTTTCCTAAAGGTTAAAATCAGAAATTCTCCTTTTCCCCTGCTACTGTTCTGGGTTGGTTTTGTTGTTTTTTGTTGTTGTTGTTGTTGTTGTTGTTGTTGTTTTTTCCCATTTGCAATTATCTTTNTTTTTTTTGTTTGTTTTGTTGTTGTTGTTGTTGTTGTTGTTGTTTTCCCATTTGCAATTATCTTTGTTTCCTGTTCTCCTTAAAGTGATAGTTTTTCTAAACCTCCTACAGATCTTTTCTGATTTTATGCCTACATGTTTTAAATTTTACTTTTCCTCTGATATTGAGCAATGCATTGTGGCAGGTTGAGTCAGTCAATGTGTTTTGGAACACAATGAGAAATTATTTATTCCAAATGAAAAAGTTTAAAGTGTATTGTGCCAGTGATTAAAAATTCAGATATATTTCTAAAAGAAATTGCTGAGTATTCTGCAATAAGGTTTTTCATAAGCTTTTCTTCCTTTCAAACAGAGAAGGAAAAAAAAAAAAAAAAGCAGTTTTGTTACTATTTCAAAATCTTTATCTACCAACTGTTTTTATGAGATTCCAAAAGTCTTCACACTACACAAATTTTATACACAGTCTTTGTGTTTCAAAACTTGTAGGCAGCTCAGTACCACACAGCTGCTGGCTCGTTTCCCCATAGTGGAATGGAGGAAAGAATTGGAAGAGTAAAAGTGAGAAAAATTGTGGGTTAAGTTAAGCGATTTCTTAGGGAAAGCAAAAGCTCTGCTCTCAAGCAAAGCATGAAAATAATTCACTAATTCCCATTAACAGGGAATCAGAACCACATCATATACCCTTTGGAACAAAAAATATTATGGTACATGTTGTGATTGAACCAAAATTATTCCTCAAAAAGGACAAGAATAAAATACATGGAATTGTGGCTGCTTCTATAAGAAAGAAGGAGAAAAAAGAGCATTGTTTCGTGTTTGAGTTCATACAATTTCACTTCGAATATAAGACAGTAGTCATTTTGTTTGCAAGAAAGAGCAGAAGGGAACATTCTTAATGTCAAAGTTGCTTAGATACGCAGCCCTACTTAAATCAATATGAATTAAGCTTCTAAAAACATTATTTCTAATCTGGGCCTATAGTGCTCGTACATCAGAATAATCAGGAGAGATTTAGTATGCATGGGTTTTTTTCCCTGAAGGTTGAGCAAGAGTTGTGGTCAGTCAGCATAAGAAATAACTCAAGATGAATGGATAAAGAAGTTTCACAGATTTGAGCTTCTGCTGCAGACTGAGGCATTTGGACAGAAGGACAACCCTTCTGTACTGATCAGTGATCCTCACCTGTTCCAATGGCAACAGGTTTCTTATGGGATTTATTGTTTTATAGCATTGCCATCTGTGCTGGTGTCATGTTGTGGATAGATCTGAAAGCACAGATAGGAATTATGATGACACTAAATTTATATGCAATATTGCCTGAGTAATAGCATTTGGCCATGCTCTTACTCTTCCACAGCTTCAACTGCTTTAAAAATCAAGGAATACCCATCACACTAACATAAAGTGATTTTATGGTACTGTCAAGGACATTGAATTCTCTCAAAGGTAGGAAAGGCAAGATCTGTCCATTAAAGAAACAAAGGTTTTATTGATTGTTGGCAGTTTGCAGTTCAGAGTTGGTTTTTTCTTGTTTGTTTCTTTGTTTTTCTTGTTATTTTGTCACCTATTTATTGAGTAATCCATTTGGGATTGGGACAGACGATGATGACAATAAAATATGGTGATTTCGATATCTTGTGTTAACAGAAAGTGCAATTTCAGAATCACTTTGCATAATTCCACTTAGTTGAACCCTTTCTTTGATTAGTCTGTGCTCTCTAATGCTGAGGAGAAGGTGTCAGCAGCTCATAATTTACCGTCGCTCCAAATTCCAGGAATATCACAGGAAAAGAAGCTAAATAGCACTTATTTTGTAATTGTATGTTTTTTCACGAAATTGATTTCACCTCTGATGGCATTTTAAGAGAGACATTTTAAGAGAGACATTTTAAGAGAGATTTCATTGTGATTCCCATGAGGAATCAGTATGCTTCATGATATTTCCAATTTGATACACAGAGATGAAAAAAAGAGAAAGAAAAAGAGAAAGAAAAGGAACACCGAAAAGAACAGAGTAGAATTCTTATACCAGAAAATAAAACTGTAAGAAGTTAAGAGAATCAGAACTTGAAAGAAGATACCTGGGGGGACGGGGGAAGCCAAATGGACATAAGTGTATAAACAAATAGATCTTTAAACATATCCTTAAATTTTTTTTTTTGAAAGTTATATATAAATTCTAGAGATGCCAAAGATGGAAAGAAAATGTAGCAGTGAAAACACCACCACAGAAAGTCACACTCTGAGTAGCACTATAGACTCACCAGACAGTTCACAACAGCAGGAATGTTTAACAGTTTTCTGAACCATAAATATTGACTCTTCCCTTTAGTGCCTTTTTTTTTTCCTACATTCCTACTCCATTCTCAGAGTACACCTTGCTATCCAACATTGTGAAGCAGGAGAAGAGCTTGAAAACACACAGGTGTTCTAGGTTTCTTAACTACTGCAAATGACTTTGAAATCATAGAGCCATGGCTATGCTGAAGGCAAAGAGATGAAGCTTTCATTGCTTCTGGAAAGCCATCTGCCATACCCTGGTCTGCTGAACCATTCCAGGTGGTGCCCAACCTGGTGAATCCAGCCTCTCTCCATCTGGATACATAAATGAGATGTTTATGCTAAGAGGGATTTTCAAGATTCTTTACAGATAGCAATTCAGCTGGCATGTTTTGTCTCACTGCCATTGCAGCAGAGACCAAGGCCACCATAGCAGAGCCTCTGTCTTCCCAACCAGTATTGCTAGTTGTATTCATTGGTACTTTAACATGGATTCAGCTGTGGTCTGCAGGATGAACCTATGTTTTATAACTAAAAAAATATTAAAAGTACTTCTCTTATCTTCACCCAAGAGTTAGAAAATATGTAGCAAGATTTTATACTGGTTTGAAAGTATGTCAGGTGCTCAACAATTAAATAAAAAAAGTCCCCAAGACAACCTATGATGGAAAGAATCAGATTGTTGGTTGAACCATCAATCTGGGACAGAAGAAGGGAAAAGGGAAGTCTTCCATGGAAAAGTAGCTGAAATATGGCATGTGACTCTTCATCGTAGAACTCAGCCTCTATGAATAATATTGTCTTCAGTGAAAAATGTAGCCTGCTAATATGGGGTGATTTGGGGTAGCTCTATAAGAGAGTATTCTATGCCAGGAGGTCTAATACTATTAACATAAAACAAGGATAAATTATGGAGTGTTCTGATTTTTTGTTATTTTATTGTAGCAGCACAAAAATTGATCTATTCCTAGAATAATGAATTCAGAATGCTAAGCAATGTGTAAAATCAACAACAGACATGAAAAAACAGGAAAGTAAATCAAAAGAGAAGCCTGAAGAAACTGGAAGGCAGAGAGGGGAAAAAGAAATTAGTATTCTCCAAGCAGTTAATCTCAGCTTTGGTGTTGTTTAATAGTATTTAGATTGGTATTTTTTCTTTTATTGTATACCATGACAGCGTATGAAAGTATTCATTTGGAATTTTAGTATGTAGAAACAGAATGAGAGAGACTAAAACAGTTTTGAATTATAGTAGGCCCTTAAAAATTATTATGTTAAAAATGGCAATAATTTATTAACAGATAAATTGTCTGAAAAAGGTCACCATAATGTTTTTTTAACTTTTGGATTTAAGTCTTTGTAAGTTTTAGACTAATTTTGACTGACAGAACTATTTAAACCCAGTCAACTACTTCTTCAGAAATAAGAAGCTGGGTTGGAATGTGACTATAGATCCTTTGTCCCCCTCTAAAACAACATAAACTTTCAAGAGGCTTGAAGCTACTGGCTTACTTCTTAGATCATGGACTACTGATAATATCCTCATGGATAATATAGAACCAACCTGGATTTGATTTCAGATTTGCAGAGTTGGCTACTGAGTTAATATATTGAGTGCAAAATTTACAACTATTCTTGCTCTCTTTCAGGAGATTTACAAGACTATTGGAAACAGAATCTGGTGCCAGTGTCAGATTAATCTCCTTTCTGATATCTAAACCAATATTAATTGGTAAGACTAACTGTAAATCCACTCAAATAAAATCTTCAGGAAACATAGCACATACAATAAACTTTGAGAGTTTTAAAAGCCACATCTTCAAATGAAACACTGCCTACAACAACAGCAGATTTTACTGTCACTTTTTACTCCAACTATATCTGATTCCTTCCCATTATTCTTTTTTTGAGATTTCACACATAAAACCCCAAGGATATGTATTAGCATGCAGCAAATAATAGCAACTGCAAACAACCACTACCATTTTTCACAGCATTATTTTTTGCAAATGCGTTTATTAAATTCTAAACACAAATTTCCAAATAAACAATGGCAAAAGTCTGAAACCCTAACATGCATTGCTTCCATTAATGGAAAAAAAATCCATTCTTGAGCAAACCGTGCTTCTTCTAGCATTATTGCAGCATTGCTAAAGGCCAAAATAGCCTAAAGAATTATGCAAGAAAATCTAGAGCCAAACAATCTTTTGTCAAATACTGAAGTTTTTCGAGTTAATCTCTAAAACTTTTTATTTTTACTAAAATAGTGCCACTCTGAATTGAATCCTGACATAAATTATGCTTTTTGTGAACTCTAAAATGCAGTGGACACAACTCTCAACCACTGCCAGCTGTCCCAAACAGATTGCAATTTAACATGCTTAGGTAGGCAGAAATTAAATGTCTAAATTAGCCAGCACCAGTATAGATTTTTTTTCAATTTAAGAGACTAAAAATAATAACAAAATCTATTTTGTCATCCTATAGCAAGTTCCCATGTAAAATAGTTACACAAATAAAAGTTAAAGACATTATCAAACAACTAATAGAAATCTGAACAGAATTTTTTTTAAAAAGACCTGAAATATATGGGCACAACTGCCAAAATTTTGCCATTAAATAAAACTATTTTTCACATATCTCAAATATCTCTTTCTTTTTGCATTCTTTCCTGTCTTTTTGTTTGATTGGTTGGGTTTTGTCCTCTTTCTTTATATGCACATGCTAACATTCAGGTTCAGGCTATACATAGAATTTTCCCCATATACTGAAAAATTTTAAAGCAATCATTGTAATCAACATAGTAGGATACTAGCTGTAGTTTTCAGAATCTGAAGTCACAAGGTGAAACCTCTACAGATTCATGAGAAAGATCTGCTAAGGCAATTACATTGCAAGAAGGCACTTAGTATTTTCCTTAACAGTGCTTTTCACCAACTACTTTTTTGGTTTTTCCTTCTTATATTACTGCTGCCACCTTTCCCATATCACACACCTGTTTAGATACCCTAACATTGATTTCTGGTTTTGTTATTCTGCGAAATTTAGACTATTCTATAATCTCATGTTACAGGGCCATAGATCTCGTGGGCATGGCTGAGGCATGGTGGAACAGCTCAGCACCATAGAGTGCTGTCATAGACCGATACCAGTTCTTTGGACAGACAGATTGGGAGAGTGAGGAGAGGGAGTCATCCTGAGCAGAGAGGAGCACCTCAGAAAGACATAATCTCTGTCTACGGACTGATGATGAGGCAGCCTTGGCTGCAAAAAAGGACCTGGAAGTCCTCATAGGCAGCAAGTTTAACATGAGCCAGAAACGTGCCTCTGTGGCAAGGAAAGCCAGCAGAATCCTGCATCCAGGGATTGATTAGGAAGAGCCTCAGGCATGGAGAAAGGTGATCCTTCTCCACTGCTCAGCCCTGGTGAGCTGGATTAGCCATGCTATGTCCAGTTCTGTGCTCCCCAGGGTATCAAAGACATACCAGAGGAGTTAGGAAGTTGATAAATGTCTGTTGGGAGTGGTAAAGAAGAGAGAAACAGACTCTTCCTGGTGATTCCTAGACACAGGACAAGAGGCAATGGGCAGAAACTGGAATTCCAGAAACTCTGTTTAAACATCAGGAAAAACAAAAGTGTTATTCCTGTGAGGGTGATAAAACACTGGCACAGGTTGCCCATAGAAGCTGTAGAGTCTCCCTCTTTGGAGACATTCAAAAGCCATCTGGGCAGAGCCCAAACAGACTGCTCCAGGTGCCCTTAGTTTGGTCATGGAGATTGGACAAGTTTCCAGACATTCCTTCTTACCTCAAAGATTTTGAGATTTTATGGTATTTAGTTCAGACAGATAACCACAGAACAAATCTTGAATAATACTACAGTAAATAGTCTGACACCTTGGTAAGTTTCTATTTCCATGTTGTACTGCATCATCTGTGTTCAATTTGAATGGGTATCAAACAGGAAGGTATGTCAGTGCTCTTTAAACAATTCTCACAAGCAGCCCCACGCTAAACATAGTGTCAATAACTTGTTATAAAATTAAAGAACATGCTTTTTTTGTGCCTTTTAACAACATAGAATTACTATTGTTCAGGAAAGGGCATGGCACTTAAGTGGTAGCTACCTCCTTTTCAGTCAGCCCTCATGAAAGGTTGTTTTTAATCCACTATTAAGTAAAAAGTCTTCTAAATTTAAATTAACATGCTTTAAAGGTCAACAGTTTCTGACTTTTTTTATCCTGGCTCCAGACTCTGAAGTGAAGGGAGCTCTTATAGGTAAAACCAAAATAGCTTGAGGAGTCTTTAGATTCAGGGGCAGAAGAGTCTTCAGACTCAGGTGCAACTGTGTCTCAATATTAGCAAACATAGCTAAACCATTGTTCTGCATCTTCTGACATTTCCCTCCTCTTTCCTGCTGCATTTTCCTTTCTACCAGACTCATACAACATTTATTTTTATAACATCTTACCATAGGTTGCAACAAAATAACTATACTCAGCTATCTAATTTTATGTGTGATAGAGATAAATCATAGAATCATGTATGGAAATCACCTTTTAGATCAAGTCAAACTGTAAAGCTAACTCTGCTAAGCCCACCACTAAACTGTGTCCCTAAGTACGACATCTAAACATCTTTTCAATACCTCTGGGGATGGTGGTTGTCTCTGTTTCAGAACGTACAGGTCACCCTTGCACCACTAATTATTTTAAGGTCAGATTATATGTAGCAATTAGCTGGATTTTCATTATAGTTGGAGAGAAGAGCAGTTTCAGATGAAAATCCTAAATCCCGTGTCCACAATAGGTAAAATCAATCACCTTCCAGAAGTGCTTTTCTCTATTGACTAGAAAAGCAATCTCAAACTAATTTCCACATTCACCACCTTACTTTCTACCCAGTTCAATCAGATAAGGTGAAGCTGGTCTGTACTCTCCAATCCACTTTAAAAAAAAATTCTAAAGCATTTAAAAATCAATATTCAAAATTAAATATTACTCATCTCAGATTTTAATCTTTCAGGCACAATCACATTTGAACATTTGAAGAAATACTAAAAGGTATATTTCAGAATTTGTTGTGATCTGCAAGTTTTAGACTATATCTGACAATCTACAGAATCTGGAAAATAATTTTTGACAAAAATTTAGTGAATGCCTATGCTAAATAGGTACTTTCTCATATTGATGACAATGTGGATCTTAAACATGACAGTTGATGCCTTTAAAATGGGGAGGAAAAAAAAACTAACCCCCACTTAAAAAGAAAACACAAAACAACAATGACAACAAAAATCTCTTGGAAAACTGCTTTTATTTTGATCAGATACAATCAGATCAATTCACAGATTACCAGTAACTTGGAGAAGATAAGACAGTTAAAAAGTATAAATCCTATGAAAATAAAAACAAGAGTGCAAAGTAGAGGGATAGAAATAGACTAAATGCCTTCAAAGTGGAAAAATTTAAGCTGCCTCTGTGAAAATACCTTCCATTTATTCTTACACAGGACTAAAGCAAAACTTGCCAGGACAGCCACATGAAATACTCAAGAAAGGTCAGGCAGTGAGTTATGGATAGTAATTCAGATACCAAAGGAAATCACAAGATTTTAATCCTTTTATGCCACAGAACCTTAAACGTGGCTATTAATCAAAAAGCATTTTATACATTCACTTTAGTATGTCTCGTTTAGACCTCTAGTAATGGAGGGTGACTTGTATAATTTTGCAGAAGGGCTGTATCGGAACCAAAAAAGTCTATGACCTTTCAAGGCATCAGCACCAATTACCACAGTACAGAAATTTTATTCTATATCTTATATTTAATATTTATGGAATGAGTACATGTACTTGGGAACTGCTTAAAATTGAAACATCTTTAATGAAGGCAAATTTCCTAATACCTTAATCAAGAATACTAAAGATATGCAAATATACAACTGTTACATTTTTTACTAGAGGATGATTTTGCTTAAAAATGCTAGGTACCCAAACATTCCTTTAACCCTAGAAAACATCATGTTATGAAACAACATACAGTGTCTCAGAAAAAGGAGGGGATGAGTCTCAGGACTTTTCCAGTTCAGGATACTTGGACAGAGTACGTACATGGAGCCTACTGCAGTAAGGCACTGTAAGGACTTAAATTATGCAGTTGCCTGTCTCAAAAACCAACAAACACTGTCCCCATAAAATAGGCCATGAAAATGAAACTTAAGATAAGCACAGACAGCACAGCAGAAAGGAGCTAATTCCAGGCCTAACAGAGGTGAACAGTTGATTAGCATCCAGACAAAAATTCCCACCGTGGCAAACTGTGGGGCATGAAGTAAGTGCTTACACAGATACCATCTCATGTTGTGGGAATGGCATCTGTGCCCCATAAATATCTGGGATTTGGACTGCAAAAGTGGTACCTCCAGAAGAATTACTCAGGACCCCAACACCAAAGAGTACGATGAAGAAGGTCAGTGGGACCCTGAAGGAATCCATGTAGTGGTGATATCTTTGTCCTTAACTTCTCTCTCTCTCATTTCCTCTTCCCTCCTCCCCCTCCCATCCATCCCATTTCTTTCTCTCTACCTCAGAATTACTGTTAAATAAAATCTATACTATTTACTTCAGCATATGGTCTTTCTTGCACCTTAATTTGGGCAGAGGCATCTCAATAATTGGATCATAATAGGCACAGAACTGAACCCTAGTAGAACCGTGGGATAAATTAACCTATGAACATATATAAGCAAATATTTAAAGGTAAAAGCTGGTAATTACCTATTCCATCCTTTCTTTACCTACCGTTTTCCAAGAATAATTATTACAGTCACACATTCACTTGCTTTTCAATCTGCAAGACTTTAAACTACTAAAAGACACATAAGCACTAAGGGAGAATTCCCTCTTTGGAACCACACTATCAGTTTGTACTTGTAACTCAGCTGCTCTTTTAAAAAGATATTTTAGCAATCAACATTTTTACTATTCTACAGTGTTTGATATTGAAATATGTGCAGGTAAACAGAGAGAAAAAGAAAGTGGTTATTATACCAATTATTGGAGCTTAACTCTCAGATACGTGAGCTCCTTTTCCTTCTATAAACAAGTTGGCTTTCATTGTTTGTCGGTGTTTTCCTTTAAAACACCCCAGTCTCACAAATGTTACAGCATAGGTCTTCCTGTTCAATATAGAAATCATGCATGTGGTTTAACCACATGGTTTAACTCTGGGTTAACAGCAGCAGAGAAGACCTAACATAGACCTAACTTATGTGATAGGATTTTCATAGTACTTCGACTCAAGATGAGCAAGTTCTACATAATTTGTGCTCACATTTTATGAATTGTTGTTTGAGTACTAAATATAGTACCAATGAGAGTTCATAATCAGGCATTGTGGGGGAAATTTCACCTTTAAAGTTTGTTTTCCTACCTTCTAAAATCTAAGGCAAAAGATTTTTCAATTCAGGTAGCCAGATTATGCATGTTTTCAGACGTTCTTTTTAAGATATCTGATAGTCACATCAGTAGCACATGTTCAAAATACACCACTTGTCAGTCTTTTTCCTCTTTGTTTTATTCTAGATCAAGTCATTTATGAGACAATGTATCTCCTATCTGCCTCTTAATGTAGAGTGGCCTATTTTCTATAGAACATGGAAATACCGTGTATTGGTGAGAATAAAATAGCACATTGGCACAGTTTATATATCTGCAATGTTCCAGACATGAATGTTTCTTCCTGTAGCCATGGAATTTCAGAATATTCCCAAAATTTAAACATTAATTCTTAATATTAAGAGAGAGATAGAGAGGGGGAGAGAGAGAGAGAGAGAGAGATAGAGATGAGAGAGAGAGAGAGAGAGAGAGAGAGAGAGAGAGAGAGAGAGAGAGAGAGAGAGAGAGAGAGAGAGAGAGAGAGAGAGAGAGAGAGAGAGAGAGAGAGAGAGAGAGAGAGAGAGAGAGAGAGAGAGAGAGAGAGAGAGAGAGAGAGAGAGAGAGAGAGAGAGAGAAACGTAATAATTTTGAACTTTTCAATGTGTTTCAATTACTTTTCAAGGGAATAAAAAATATTTTTTTAATTTATCTTGGCAAGCTAAATAAATAAGAAAAATTGTGTAAATATTTGTCAGCCATACAGAGGCATATTCATTTATTCTAATCTTTGTGCAGCTGGAACAGTTATATAGATTACATATATCACCATGACAAAGATCAGATATAGTAAGCTGAAAAATAGCATCAGCTTGCAGTAATCAATCAGAAGAGGGATGTTCCCACAGGTTCTTAAGCTCTGCTGAAAAATTCAGTTCATAGAACTGGTAATTAAGAGTTAAATTTTCAAGAAAGTATAAAAACAAAGTGAATAAAAACCCCAACCACTCACAGAACATGAAAGCCCATCAATGAAGATTTCAAAGGTCTTGGTAATAATAATTTTTAAAAAAGGCAGTATATAATACCAAGGTGTATTCACTTGTATCCTTGCATGAATATTTTTGAAAAACAATGCAGGCATCTACATTTGAACTTTTTTCAGAAAGAAAAATGCTTTTTCTTAATTAGGGAAACATTTCTTCTGAGATCTACTCAGTGAAATATAACACTTCCAGACTATGTCAACATTGAAACAAGAGGTTCTAGTATGATTTATTACCAAACTATTGTGTAAAACCAAGAGTTTTAATATTAATTATTTCTTTTTCATGCCATAGCAGATCGATGTTTGTTCTACAAGCTGTTAGACTTTGTGGACAGGATTGTAATTAATGATAAACAAATTATGCTGCTTAGAGAATAAAGAAGGCTACATATGTTTTTTCACTAGAATAAAACAGCATTCAGAGGATCTTCTATGACAAGTAATGAGATTTTTGAGGTAAGACCATCAAATTTAGTATATTTTGTTGTCTTAACAATTAATCTTAACAATAATAAAAATAATAATCTTAACAATTAATAAAAAGTATTGTCAGGTAATTGGAACTATCTTTCTGGTTTTTTTGACAATGTTTTCAGAATATTACCTTGATCATTAAAAGTTTTCCCACATTTCCTTTTGCATACCTTCATCTTAGAACCCAACCAACCTAAGGATTCATTCTGGAACACTGTGAGAATTTGTTTGATATTCAGTTTCAAGGAGGCTGCCAGCAATGAATTGACACAGTAAGTCTAAGCTTTGACAGCTAAACAGAAAAAGTAATGTTTATGAAATATTTAAGGTCATCACACAATTGTAAGACCATGCTGTCACATCTCCAAAGCATACAACATTCAGACTGAAAAATAGTATTTCTATCTTCAATTCTAATCTTGTTGTACTGGGGCCAAACACGTTTTTCTTATTTCTTCAATGGGCAAAATTAGTCATCCATCTTTGCCAGTTCCTACAGCTAGCAATGTTTAGCTTAATTCAGTACATATAAGAGCCTAGTAGACAACAGAACAGAAATAACCCACACTTTATCATCCTTATCCACATGTGGCTGCACAGGGTCTCTCTTGAGAAATTCTTCTTTCCCATGCAAACTATGAAAAACAATAAGATAACACTTGGACACCTGCCGGTTTTCCTGAGCTGTTGTCATTCAAGACAGGGTGTGTTTTGGAATTGGGTGTTGGGGGGCTTCAGCCAATCACCCCGGGGGGTGGGTGACCACTGTCCAATCACTTTATGGGTTCTTACCATACATAAATGGAAATACAACAATAAACTTGGCTTCTGCTGCTTCTGCTGCCTCTCCTGCATCTCACTGCACTGGCTTGTGTCCTCCATTCCAGGTAAAACAGAGACATCCACACACTCCCTACCCTCCCAATTTCTTCACATTGTCTACCCAGGACTAATACCCCACAACCCAAGTCCCCCAGGCATCCTTTTCTTCAACCAGTGATCAAACATCCTCCTTTTCTCCCAACCTCACACCTAGCCTCATCTCGCAACTCCAGTGTGGTAGTTTGAGGGGGGTCTAGCTTTTTGGGTGTGGTAGGGGCCAAAAGATGGCTCCTGTAAAGAGCTGCCAGAAGCTTCCACAGCTGTCCAGCCAGAGCCTATCTCTGATGGATGGGCTGTTAGCCACTGCTGGGCAAATTAGGAAGCAAGGTAACGCCTCTGTGACAACATATTTAAGAAGCAAACTGAGAAGTAGGCATGCGTGCACTATTGTAGCTAGAACCATGTAGCAATAGATATGTAGCTGGGAGGCAGAGGAAAGGAGTATAGCATATCAGAGAAACAGCAGATATGAACACCAGCGAAGCTGGCCAAGAAGAAGGAAGAGGAGGTCCTTAAATCATCGGAGCTGAAAACGTCTCCACGGCCTGTGGTAAGGGACTGTACCAAATGCAGTGGAGCCGAGATCCACCCCACTACAGGGCAGAAGGGAGTGATCTCCTACAGGAGGGACTTTGGTCTGGTGAGGAATTGACACAGAAAATTAGGCTTTTGCTCCTGGGGACTAGACTGAAGGAGTCAATTAAGTTAAAGAAGCCGTGTGTCACCGTTACATTACGTTTGGATCAGCCTGACCTGGGAGGAAAAAAACAGCGGCAGCAGGTCTGGGTGGGCTGCCTGCCAACTTCTGCGA
Organism: Climacteris rufus; assembly: GCA_013398175.1. Classification (NCBI taxonomy): domain Eukaryota; kingdom Metazoa; phylum Chordata; class Aves; order Passeriformes; family Climacteridae; genus Climacteris; species Climacteris rufus. Next base: position 809,866 of record VZRZ01006444.1, on the reverse strand, counting down.
ACCTGCCACGGTGCCAAGAGAGGGAGAGAGTATCTGAGAACAGGGGAAAGAGATGGAGAAAACACTCCAACATCCCTTCCAGGTATTTTGGCCAAGAAGAGGAAACATCTGAGGGATGAACTACTAGGAGGAAAACCGCACCGGGTTCCCTTTACCTTCTGGGAGAAGGAGGGAGGGTAGCTGGGGGAAAGGGGGAAGAAAAGAGAAAAAGTGGTTCAAAAGATGGTTTGTTTTTTTTTTTGCTTGCTCCTTTCACTCTGTAATAAATTTACTTTATCACTTAAAAGTTTTGAGCCTGTTTTAGCCTGTCTGTAATTCTGTCCAGTCAGGGTTCTTATCTCAGCAACACACTCCTTTAAAGGGGGGGGGGAAAGCGGCCTTTCATGGGACCTTGACCTTTGGCCAGGGCAAAACCACGACATCCAGTAAAATTTTTTCCAAAGTTTATGACTGGCCTTGCAGGCACCTGGAGCCCTCCACCGTACTCCATCCCTGTGACTCGGGGACTTGCTGCTGGTTGTTAACACAAGGCTGCCTGTCAGGAGAACATGAGTGTTGCTGCCAGGGCACTCACTAAAACACCCTGCCATGCAGGAGCACCAAGCAGTTTCATGTGCCCATCTGTCCCATGCTGTGCAAAACTGCAGCGACACTGGCAGAGGAATTTCATTATATACATGGTTCAAAAACACTGCTGAACAGATTGAATGTCATTAGCAGTTTCAAGAAAAGTAATCAGTGATTTGAAGAGCAGTAAACATTCTTAATAGCCCTGTGCTGTTTCCCACTGCAATCAATGTCAATGCTTCGAAAACAAAGAGGTCTATTAAAATAATTGAAAAATATCTTTCTGTCTGAGCCAACCCTGCTTTTCTTTGTGAACAGCTGGGTTCTTTGGGGGTTCTGTGTTTTTCTTCTCTTAGTTATTTTTTTCTTTTTAATTCAAAGACATTTCTTTGAAAAAATAAGACAAGGAAGCTATTTTTAAAATAACTCATTTAAAAAAAAATCTTCCACAAAATAATAATGACTATAATTATGAAGGTTTTGGAAGATTTTAGTACTGGCAATAACAGAAAATAAACAAAGTCTTGTGTTTGCAAGGTATCACACCAACAGTTTGCATTATGACATTGTCTTCTTCTCCTGGCCCATCCTTTTCTTTATCATGATGTTATAATTCTTCACACGCTATAAACCTGTTTTCCTACTTAGCAAAAAAGAAATAAAATAAAACCCAAATGAAATAAAACCACACAAAAAATCCCCACAAACCACTTCACCCCAATCCCAAAAAAAAACTAAGACAGAGACAAAAACCCTGCCATAAATTAGACTAGAAGTCCAGTTAGCTAAGGATTTTTCCTCTGGCAGCCTCCTAAAAGTGGATGCTTAGGGTGAAGAATGGGATAACATTTGAGTGTCCTTCATCTATTTCTAAACTGAACTTGATTTGTGTCTTTCTAGCATGCTTAAGGAATGCATTCTCTAGGAGTGAGTCAGCCTCCTCTTGAAGTTCATGTGAACTTCCCATCCACAACAAACTGACAAGGAATTTCACAATTGTGATCTATTGCACGAGAAGTGACTTCATTACTTCATTTGAACTTGCCTCCTGTTACTTTAATTTGATTTCTCAAGATCTTTTTTGTACAGATGAGATGATGATTAGTTTTCCCTAACCTTCCTCTCCAGCCTAATTTTTTGTTCCTTTTCACTTTTAGTTTATTTCCCACCCCCATCTATTTCTAAAAGTTGTTCTTTGCACAAAGGTTGTTGCAAGGCCTTTTATTCATCCCTGTGCTTCTCTGAACCACTTTCCACTCCACTACATCTATTTTGAGATGAGGGGTGGAAACTGTATAGAAGGGACAAAATTCTTCTCTTCCTTTTTCTTTATTCCTAAAATCCCTTGCTTTTGATTTTGTACGCCTGTAGTTGCTAAAATTTATGGTTGTTTGTAAATGAAACTATATCAGCATCCAGACAGCTTCAGTTCAAGTGGTAAGGGTCTGCTGTGCACTCATGGACAGACACATTTTGTAACAATTTTTGTTGTCTGCTTTTAAATCAGTGTTGCTTAAATACACAATCCCTGCATTTCCCAAGATTTTTTCATCTCTTCCTGATTTTCTCTCATATTTACTGCTCTTGTGTTTCTTTGCCTTTTCTTAGAGTGAGCTGAAAGAACATCAGTCAAGTACCATCTGGCATATAAAACAAAACAGAATTAAACTATTTATCCTGTTCTTACCAAAATGTTACAGAGACATAAATTCAAGTTTTTACCTTTTATAATCCTCCGTAAGATAAACAGCTACTGACTTCCAATACCATTGGCAAAAGTACTTAATGGTATTTTGGATGAACTGCCCGGGCTTGTGCAAGTGGCATAGAAAGAAACTGAATATACATCACCCACTTGTAAAAGCAAGTTAAGAGCTCATGATGGCAGCCAGAAGCAGCAACATAAGAATGAAATTCCATGGCTAAGGAGAGCTATTTTATTTTGATACACAAAAAGAAGTCGTTCATCTGACAACTGTGTATGTTCCCATGGGCTGCAAATCCTGAGTGCCTCCACGACTTTGGGAGAGATGTGAATGCACGTTGGCAAATGTGCTGAACAAGGAATACATTTCAAGTGAGACTATACACCACTCAGTGTGCTGACAAGATCTTCATGTGTGAGCGAGTCTGAATGAGTGACCAAAATCCCCATCGTCTCAACAAAACTGAGCCAACAAGACCAGTAGAGTAATTCAAATTCTGTTTCTCAGAAAACTTGTTGCAAAAAGACTTCTATCTTTGGATGTTGTTTTTGTACATTTTATGCAAAACAGATCCAAGTTCTGTCAGTGTTCAGCTAGCAACCAGATGACCTCAAGCCTTCCAAACTTCTGGCATAAATACATGTTTTCATGCAAATACAGGCTATAACTGCCAGTAATATACAGTCATGTAGGAAAAAAAAAAGCTGAAGAGTTCAGGATTGGTTTCTATTCCTGCCTAGGAGTCAAAAACATGAGATGCTGTGGCTAAAACAGTACATGTCAAAAAGTACATGAAAACCATGACATACTACTTGTGGAAAAAAAAAAAAAAACAACTTAAAAAGTAAGAGGAGGTCTCTATTGATTTCATATGGAATAGAAATTATTTTTTGCATATAACTTTGTATGGTGCTGTGTTTTGCATTTGTGACCACAACAGTGTTGATAACACAGGGGTGCTTTAGAAAAGGTTCTATTTATGGCAACATTCATAGTAAAAAAAAAGCAAGTCAAAGGGTGCTGGTTTTAGCCATGTCACTTACAGGTGAACTGCAGTACTGATTTTGACAGTCATAAACTTAGCTATCTCTGAGCAGTGCTGAAAGAGAGTCAAGAACTTTTCTGCTTCTCATGCTGCTCTGCCAAGAAGGAGGCTAGGGGTGCACAAGAAGATGGGAGGGGATGTGGTCAGAACAATTGAACCCAACTGACCTGAGAGATATCCCACACCATATAACGTTTTTGTTCAGCAATAAATGCTGGGGGAAGGAAGAACAGGGGTGTTCAGAGTTAAGGTGTATGTATTCCCAAGCAACAACTACATGTGATGGAGCCCAGCTTTCCTGAGCTGTTCATGACTGAACACCTGCATGAGAAGTAGTGAATTAATTGGATGTGTGGCTTTCGCTTTCCATATTAGACTGTCTTTTTCTCACTCATCCTGTGAGTTTTCTAGCTTTTACTCTTCCAATCCTCTCCCCTCTCCCAGTGCGGGGCAGTGAGCAAGAAGCTGTGTGGGGCATAGTGACCTACTGAGGTTAAACCGTGACAGAAGTCTCACAATCTTTCATTGTATTATCTCACATTTTAAAGTCAGGAAAATACATAAATTAACTAAAGTACTCAATTTTTAAGAATACATATAAAATTATGAATACTTCATAATATTCATAACAAAATAGATAATGAAGCAAATTAAAATTAATATTAATAAATGCTGGAAGTATAGAAGCTCAAATTAAAATCAAACTAAAACCTTTCTTTCAAATTCAGGAAGATAGAAAACTTTCAGTAATACTTGGATCTTTTAATTTAATGGTTTTTCATCAAAAATTCCAGATTCCTATTGGTTAAAAAACAATAATAAAAATACTCACTCCAAGTGTTTTTAGAGTAATTTGAGTTATCATGTTCATCATACTAAGGATTTCTGGGAAAGTGTTCAAGTCCCTCTACACACATCCCCTCATGGACTCACAGTCAGCATGTATAGAGAAAGCATTTCTATCAGCAAGATAATCTTCAATACCTCCTGAGCTATGCTGGCCCTTTTTTCTATAACTATTCTTGTCCAGCAAAACTCTGTTATTAAACATACAGCTTAGCTGAAATAGATCAGGACAAAGTCACTGTCAGTGATCTTTCAGAGCCTAAACTTATTTCCAGAAAGAGAAAGCACTATTTCAACATTTATGTATTATAAATATATTAAAAAATTGCACTTTCGTAACACTGAAGAACTGTGTTCAGATATGATTTTAAATGTAAACAATAGATTATTTTTCTATTTTTTCCTAAATGGTTTACAAATGTGCATTTTATTGCAATATTAAAGCATCAGAATAAAATGTGACAAACCATTATAAAGACTAAACACAATTTCAAAGTTCCTTAAGTGACTCAAACCGTTCTGCATTTTTGAGAATCATTATGCTGCAAAAAGGAAGCATCAAGCCTTCAAAGTTGATCTGAACAAGACTCCAGACTACTGTGCAGAGATAGTACACCACCAGCAGTAACAAATTAGGGCTGACATTGTTTATCTTAGGAAAGCACAGCAAACTCCAACTGCCATTATGCTTTTCCTCTAACAATCCTTACTGAAAAGACAGTCAGGGCAAGCATGAGATGGAAGAGGAGAGAATGTCATACTGACCAGGACTAAATATAGGTTCCCATGTCTCAGTTAATTCCTCCTGGTTTTTAATCGTCTCTTCTGCCTTGAGAAAAGCAGATACTGTTCCTTCCCGCTGAGGTTAATAGTTTTACATATCTATCACTCAGCCCCCAGAGATCATTACTCAATTAAGGTACAAAATAAAAATGCTGTGATGGTGTTCATTAATCCAAGGGATGAGAGTAGGTCAGTGTTTAAACTAACACAGTAATAACAATGGATTTTGTATTCATGTCAGTACAGCATATTTAAACCTCAGGGAAAAACTGTCATGGTCTACTTGTCTAACTGTGAGAGCTGGCCTCCTCAAGCTATGTTTTGAATAACTGTCACAGGAGAGCAAAAGCTTCTTCTTCAGAGCCTCAGGCTCCCAGACTGTTTAGTCTATCAAGATAGTAAAAACTCTGAGGAGGTGTTTTTTTTTGGTTTTTTCTTTTTTTTATGTGAAACACATTTTTAAACTTATGCCTGCATGATTTTGCATAAATAGTGTTCAATTTTTATCTTTGTGTCAGCAAAATGTGTTGCTGAATCACATATTTCAAATGAAACTTCAGCTACCTGAAGGGAGAAAAAAAATCATGAAGATATGACCTACATAAAGGAAATCATGTTTTGACATTAAAAAAAAGAATGCCTCGTGCCTGGAAATGTACAAGACCAGGTTGGATGGAGCGTTGAACAGCCTGGTCTAGTGGAAGATGTCCCTGGTCATGGCAGGTGTGTGAGTACTACATGATTTTTAATGTCTCTTTCAACCCAAACTGTACTGTCATACTATAATTCTAACTAATTATGTACATAATTTAAATTACTAAACATAATTTAAATATGATGTACCAGTATTCAAATAGTCTTTTTATATCAAGCCATCCCTAAAACATTTATCTTCAGTAACAGAAACAAATGTTGTATGCCAATATCTAATAAGATTTGAGTTGAATAATCATTTCAAAGCTAATATTTTGATCCATAGGGTAAATTAAAATATACATATATTTCATGATACAAAATGAAATTAACTTCCCTATACACAAACGTCCAAGAGATTGTATTCCTTTTAGAAATGCAGTAAGATCCTAGACAGTGAAACCCAGAAGCAAGATCTGAACGTGTTGCTTTGTCTCTTAGTTGTTTTGGTTTACAAACAGCAACTGCTTTGTAATGCATGAAGCCAGTGACTCGTCCTTCTGGCCTTCCCATGTTCCTGTTCTTTAGACAACAATCAGGCAGAGACAGAAGGACAACTGAAAAGGTTCAGCTTAAACACTCAGGATTCATTCCAGGACAGAACACACATCTGGTGGCTTTTGAAAACTGAGAATTGAAATAAACAAATGACAAGTAGTAAAATCAGAGCATATTACTTTACATCCAATCAATCCTTTTCTGCTTCTCAGAAAGCATTTGCATCTTTTTTCTCTTCATTAATATAGAAATTTCTCTTAATAATCATTACAATACCTGTTGGTGAAAGCAATAAAACTTTGAACAAAACAGTTAAATAAAAGAAACAAAATTACCAAATGCATAATCTTCAGCTTTCTGGCTTCTCCAGACAGTCACTGAGCTCTTTTCATAACCATAGTCATTGATCAAGGCATGAATCATAACTGTTCAATGGTACTGGAAATGGCCAAGGCAAGTTAGGACGGTCTGTACCTGCCCAAACATCAACTTGACGGTACATAGGACTTTGTTATATAACCAGGTAAAGCATGAAAATATACCAGGTGTTAGTCACTTGGGTCAGAAGATAGGATAAACACATGAACAAAAAATATAATTAAACGTAAACAAACTCTATGTAAAAAAATCTTGAAGCAATGAGGTACCGAACAAACCAAAAACTGTCAAAGATTAATGGACCACAAAAAATCATTTGCTTTTTGCAAATCCAAATTGATTCTCTTCTTAATCAATAAATCATGTAGCTAGTGGGATCTTCAGAAAAATCAAAGTGGGACAGAAAATAGCTCAATTGCTAAGAAAACTCAGAAATGAGAGATAAAAAGAATTAAGCCAGAAAAAGCAGCACACTTGATGCACTGTAATCTACAGATCTTTTATTGTAGGAAGAGATTTCGAATTTACTGTTTACATCTGAAATGTAGCAAAAGACAGAAGAGTCAGTAAATTTTTAAACTCCATACATACATGATTCAGATAATTAATGTAATAGAAATAAAGCAAATGAGTTTTAGAGTAAGACCTGAAACTTCTTTTAATCCAAATCTAGACAGAGTAGGCTATTTAACTCTTCTTTAAGCAGTTCTTTCACTGGATGATATGAAAATATAAAATACGAAAGATTGAAGATAAAATGGGTAACTCTTTCAGAGCACTCCCATCACTTAGAGAATCATTCAGGAAACAAACAGAAACATTTGATGATGCTATTAAATTATACATCTGAAGATACATCTGAAGGCTGTGCTGCCATTGAGTGGGACCTTGATAGGATGAAGTTGGGCATTCTGTTGCATTATGGTACCATAATTTTCTCTTCCTGATGGGCGGAATATATGTTTCTGTTCAATACCTCACTGTTGTTATGATGTAACTTCAAACTGGTCTATGACTTATAGGCTTACAAACTACATTAAAATTTGTTTTCCATCTGTAAAATAATGTATTTTTTCAACTGTTTGTACTTGCACATACCTCTTATAGTGCAATGAGTCAGATTTTCATCAAGAAAAAATTTACTTTCCTGCACTTCGAGTGGGGACTCACAGTGGTATAGCTAGTTGTTAAGACTGGCACCGTGAGTATGAGACCATGATTGGCCTCCCAATGGTAATTTTAAAATCAAGAACTTCCATCCCCTGCCTCCTTTCTTCCCTGACCTCCCAAAAAGTTACCCTTATTTAGAAAGAACTATCTCCCTCCCAACCACCATTATTCTGTATGCCAACATCTATCAACACCTGCCAATATCTCTTTGCTAGCCTGATAACCTTAAAAACATACACTTAGCATCTTCTTAATTCACTGCTTGTTCACATCTCAGATTTTAATAATAAATTTTATTATTTAAAAGTCATATGAATTTAAGAGATATAAATAATCAGTTCTGTTCCAGAGAATACTCTTTTTTTAATAAAAAAGCAACAGTGAGATGTGTGGTCTCGAGAAAGCTAATATCCACTTACAAAATGGGACACCAATAAAAAGAATTTCATTCTTTATTACAAGTTTCCACTTACTGTTAATAAAAATGCATACTTTCAATATGATGTTTGGAACTATAAATAAAGGCAGAAGTAAAAAACACTTTAATGACTGATAAAGTCAGATTATTGACAAAAGGAGACCAGTTGGGTTAGATGAAATTTATATATTAAGCTTTAATAGACATCTGAATAGGTTTCACAAGGTTACAATAGTCACTGAAAGTCAAGAAAAATTAATTATTTTTATATAGATACAATAAATACAATTCTGCACAAAGTTAATAGAAGTTGAAAAAAATTATTAGGAATTAATTTTTACCAACATTCACTAACAGCAAATACACAAAGAAAAATCACTACAAAAGAGCATGACAAAAGAAATATAATCACATCTTGTGGAACTATTTAAGAGTATGTCAAGTCATTAGTTCAAACAACTAAACACACAAAATAGAAAAAAAAACCTCCACCAAATCCCAGTACAAAACCAACAACAGATCAAATCCCTTGCTCTACAACCATTTTGTCTGCAAGAATGATTTAAAAACAAACAAACAAAAAAACCCCAGGTTTAACTGCCAAAGCATGAAAATATAGATGAATCAAATGCATCACTTCAGACAAGGTCAGAAAATCCTAAAGCATTTTTTCCCCTCTCTGTTCACAATTTTGCTCCCACAACAGACACTTAGTGTCTTATCTAACACCTTGTAAGCATCTTTAAAAATAAAAACAAAATAAACAAATCAACCAAACCCCCCTCCCCAAAAGAAAAACAAAAAAAATCCCCAACAGGCTCCAGAAAGTAGATAATTCTATCACTTTTCTTATAATTATTGTATTATTATTACCAGAATCAATCGATCAAACAAACAGACAAAGCTGTAACTGAAGAACAGAAGCTGTTTTCCTCTGGAATCACTAATACGTAATTGAAATTCAATTTAACCATGCTTTTCAAGGTTTTGCTCACTGTTTACTACAGTATTGAAACAGTCTTACCAATGTACCATCCACATGAATAGCTGTTCTTCAGACTGCATATCATGTTTAAACAAAGTTTATATTTAAGCATTTTTGAATTAGTAGGTAGATTGAGAAATGAATTAGTAGAACAGCAATGTTGAGTGGGACTATTTCCAGAACTCTATTCTGGATATAAAATTTTTATTATTTTTCTCCTAAATCTGCCTTCAGTGGCACAAAAATTCATTTACCTTTATCATTGTGAGGACATGATAGAAGGAAAAAAAATAATAAGCTCAGAAAGCTAATTTATTGTAAGAAACTTTTAGCTATATTTCTTTCACAGAACAATAGTGCAGCATGGATTGCTTCATTATTTAAGTGATAGGATACCGATTATCTGAAATGGAGTCCCTACTAAGATGTTCATGCTGTTTTGTGTGGGTGGGAAAATATGTACAATAGGCACATCAAAAAAGCTCTGTCTATGAAAATTTTTGGAAAGTAATGTAGAAGTGTTCTGTAGAAACATCATTGATGCTGAAAATTAGTAAACGGTGGAGGATGGCAAATATCAACAAAATCAAGCTTTCAAACTTTCTTTCCAATAATGTGGAAGAAATGGATGTATCTCAAGTATATGCAAATTTTCTAAACAGATTGCAGATCGTTTGAAGCTGAGTTAAACAGGAATTATTTGAATTTGCATAATCTCAATCAATGTTTCTTTTGTAATCTAATCACTAAGCCATAGATGGTTTAATTTCAGTGTAATTATGTCAACAATTTAAGACCTAAAAGGACAATGGAAATTACAAGAAAATGTGAGGACATCTCTCTAAGGTAGAATTACTCCCATAATAATTCTCTGACATTGCCTGTTAGAAGATCAAATTGTAATCTCAATTTTGCATATTTTCATCAAGTTCAGGATGTAGATATGGTTTGTTTTATTTTAGTCACTACTTTACAATCTAATCAGGAAAAGACAGAAACCACATGGCTGCATCTAGAATAATTTTTGAAAGCATGAAGCATAAATCAAAATCTGGAAAAGAAGGCAGAGCAGCAGTGGTGTTGGAGCGAGACTTAATGAGTAGGCTGGTACTGGCCTGGGTTATACCCCAAAAAAGGCTCAGAGTAGGCCTTGTCCTCACATATGTAAACCTGCGAACTTAGATGCCCTGTTGTGTCATCTGATTTAGAAAATTCATGTTACTTATGTTACAAGTGGTATTGTAATCAGTGCAAACAGACAAACAATGGATGACTCTGTGGTCATTCACCTGCCAAGCACAGCATTGCCAGTGCACAGAACCCACACAACTACTAGGGCTAAGCACCATGACTTTACCCAGCAAATAATAGTTTGCTTTTAATCTTTCTCATATATGTTCCCAAATAATGCTCTCAGAGAAATAAAAATGTACCCTCACAAACAAACAAACAAACAAACAAACAAAACACCACCAACATTAAGTTGCTTAAGTCAGGAGTAACAACTAGAGGAACCCATGGTGAACACCCATGGTTTTTACTACACTGAATGGTATAGAGGCCATATGGTCCCTTTGAACATATTTGCAGCCAAAACCAGGTTCATGCCTAAAAAGGATAAAAGTAACACGAAAGGTCATGCTGAATAAAAACACATTTGTGTCATAGAGTGTCAAAATCATAGCCCACACCCAGAAGGTGTCAAGTCAAATCAAATCACAAGATGTCTCCAATGACAGGTCCTGTGTCTGATTGTACTTCACATCAGACATTTCAGGAGATTTTCAAGTAGTACTGTATGAAGGCCTGCATAATAAATGCTCTACAAGGGACACACAACTATCTTGTCACCCCTACCTGCTTTTTATGTCCTATACTCAACATCACCCTTCCAAGCTTATGGTAAAATCAACAACTAATAATTGCATAACAAAGTTCTTATATCGTAACTAGAAACCTCTGTAAGTCTTCCCCTACTCTTGAACTGCTTTCAACTATCCTCTTCTCTGCTGGAAGACACCTATTTCATTTGAATTCCCTTGACTGAGCAGAAAATCCTGTTAAGTGTCTGCCGTAACTGAACTTTATGTACTGCTTTCATCTCATCCAAATTTAATTATTTATAAATGGAGTGCCCACTGTAAGTTAGGCAAATAGTGGAAAAATACTGAAATTCCTCAGTTCTTCCTTTTCTCACAGCCTAATGCTTTTTATGGGAAGTTAGCCTTATGAAGGTGCTTGTCCTTTCCACAATTATTGTCTATAACCCATAGCTTTGATAAAATGTTTAACATTTTTTGATGGCTAATGTTAGTGAAAATTAATTCTTATGCCCACTACTTATAGCAACTCTTCACACCAATAATTTTTTCAGAGTGAAGAAGGGAAATTTTCAAGACAAACAAAATGTTTGGAGCAACAAACATTTCCAGACATGTGGAAGGAATTCTAAGAAAATAAGCATAACTAAGTATAGCAATTTACTTTTCCTAGCAAATCCCTCAAAATGAGGATTTTTGTTCAGCAGAAATAAATCTAAGTAAGAATGGAATGAGAAATCTCAATTCATCTATTTACCTGTTTAAGCTTAGTATTTGTCACTAGAATATGATGGCTTAAAAAGTGTCATTTTTTTACTAAACTTGTTTCCAATGTGAAATACTGGACACAAATAATTTGCAGTAGTCTTATTTTAAAAGGTGGTTATAAGAAACTGGCCCTGAGACAGGCACTTCTCAACAGTCTATGCTTATTATCAAGGTCACACTGAACTCGCTACCTCAGAGCAATGTCTTTCCTTACAGTTTTGTGATGAGTTACCAATGTGTTACCACACAAATAAGGGCATGCAACCGTAGAACTGCAGTGGTGACTACAGCTCTGGTGACACCACCTACTGATTTCAGGGATACCTCTCTTTCTTTTCTAACAGTAATGTGTCTATGCTACTTACACCTGTCTCACACTTAAGATGAAGAGACAATTTCTAAGTAAGTAATGGCTGTTGTGAATGGAGGTTGTAAATTTCTGGCATGGCACACAAAAAGTATTTGGAAAAATGGAGACACTCCTAGCAACATATTTAAAGTTTACAGTGCAGCTTATCTTAGTTTTCTGATTCCCTTTAGAAGATGTAGCCTGCCTTTGTAAAGGCTATATATAAGGCTTTGTCAGTAATACTGGGCTTGTCATTTCAACGCTAAGCAGAGACAGAATATTTCAGAGGAGTTACTTGTTGGGTGAACAGATCTAACTCATCCTCATCACTGCTAATAAGACCGTGTGGGATGAGATCATGGTCTCGGCATATCTGATGCGACATGAAAACATTTTGTTCCCTGGTGCAATCAGCAGACGCAGCATCCATTCTCATGCTGCAATAACCTAGCAACAGCAGGATGTGCCCACATGACCAAAATGTGCAATTAACTCCCACTTCACAAGGTTTACAGCTCAGAAGCTCCGCTACCTGTGGCTTGTTTCAAATGTCACAGCATGTTTTCCAAGTGATTTGAGCAACTGATTTGCTATGCAGACCTACACATTTCTTTTTTTTTCTTTTAATATAAAACATTTCAATAAGATTAATCAGCTCTCACTGTATGAGTAGTTACCATAAATAAATCAGATTTTTAATGAATAGGTTGAATAATTTTTTTTTTTTAAGAGGCTTCATTATCTCAGGTGATTAGCTGATTTTAGGTCTTACTTGAAATGCACAATCACACCTATCCTGAAAGGTTAAATTGCTGGCTATTCCATACTATTTGCAAGTTGGTGCATTTTTCACGACATGGCAAGGAAAAGGGCAAACCAACCATTGAGGGGCAAAACTTGAACTGGCTAAATTTATCTTACAGAAGGTATAAAAACAAACAGTCTTTTTACATCATGAGCCATCCACAGCTCCCCATAGGATGCTGCTCCTATTCTACCTGCCAAATGTAGTCCTACACGTCCCTGAAGCAAGCCAGTCTTTGTGTCCACAGTCCTGTGCTATTCTTGGCCAGATTACTAATGTGCCCTAACAGAGGGCAAAGACAACCACTGAACTCCTCATGACTCATACCAAACCAAGAGATGACTTTTAGCGTGATAAATTAAGCATTTCTCAATTTTGAGCCCAAGAGGAAAGCTGAAGATTCAGGATAGGTTCAACTGTTTGATTTTTGAGGAGGGGAGGAAGGCTACACTAACAAAACTATTGAGAACTAACAGCAAAGACAGAAATAAAAAAAAACATTTCTTTATTCTAATGCAACAGGATAAGTGGGTAAGCATTTTCCTGTACCTGAGATGATAATGACATTTTCCAACAGAGTTTTTGAGACAATAGCATTTGTGTGCATGGTAAAGAAACACAATAACTAATTGTGAAAAATTAGTCATAAGCAAGAACAAGATAAACATATTTACATTCAATTTAATATTTATAAATAGTAAACCATTTAACTGCTAAAGCCTGTTACAGTATACAGATGTTTTTGAGCTGTGTGAAAATAGATGGATGACAAACAAGTGTTTCCCATAGCAGGTGAAGTGAAAGCCATTGTCCCATATGTCTGGAGACCAAGAGAAACATACAATAAAGGTAATTCCAGCAGGGGTAGATTGCGACCACCAAATCACAGCCCACCGACCCAAGAAACCCACTGACTCAAAGAAAAAGACTGAGCATGAGGACTAACTAGCTTTTGAGAGCTGTGTAGCCAATGAGCATTAATTCCTTTGTTTGCCAAAATATATAAATAGTGAAAAGTTTTGAACAACCTCAGGATCTCCACCACCAAGAAGCCCAGGGTGAAGAAGGACCAACAGGATGCTACTGGATCCATGGATGTTGACTATCTTCTACTTGATATCTCTCTTTCTTTTCTATTTCTTTCTATCTCCCCACTTCAAATTAATTGTTTAATGAAATCCATATTAATTACTTTGCCATATGGTTTAGTTTGCACCTTAATTCAGGTAGAAACATAACTCACTAATCAGATCTTAACATGGGTTCATAGCCATCTAGGGCTGTTAATATCAGCCAACTTCTTTTTCTCAAATAAAATAAATTAAAATAGCAGACATTCTTAAAAGATCTTAAAATGATTGCTCTTAGACTAAATCTAAGAGTTTCCAAAAATTTTTTTCAGAGACTTTGGAAAAAAAACGTATTTTACAAGATATCCCACCCCCCCCTACACCCCCCTACAAAAGCAAAAAAAGTCAGCACGGCATCATTACTTTTTTTTTTTAATAACACCATATGATCCCTACATCAAAAGTGCCACTAGACTTGTGACTATAGTACTAGCCTGGCACAAGGAGACTGGTTTCATGATTCTGCCCTAGCATAAGCAGGGTGGAATTTCTATGAGCACTGTCACATCTCCCAAAAGGGCTCTGGTTTTCAGTCTAGAGTCCTCTCTTGATATGGTTATCTAGCCCATTTATATAAATCAACTTCTCACCTGTTTTTTAGAATATAGCTTCAGGCATACCTTGTTTTACATTATTTGCCAAATGAAAATCAGATCTAGAGTATATAAAAAAACCTTTGTAGGAAGAAAAAAAATCCAAGTTTTATACTATAAAATAAATTATCTTAGCCATATGAAACTTAAATTATATTTCTAATCTTTCAGATTTATAGCATTCTAAAAAATAACTGGGTTTTGGCATTGCTCAAACACAACTCCCAAATTTCAAAACTAGTGAATTATAGTCTTTTATCAGCAGTGTTTAACCTATTGTTTTTTGGTTTTTTTTTTTCCAAATGTAGCTCCTTTTTTTCTCAAGGGAACATAAATGCAATTTTTTTCCTTTGGTTGTTCTCAATTTTCTCCTTTCACCCCATTCCACCATTATTATTTTCATTCCTCCCTAAAAGAAAATTTGATAAAAAAACACCCAAGGCATACCAAATGAGAGCCTAATCTAGAGGCCTGTTTATAGGCCAAAGACTGGAAAGAAGAGAAATAGTGCAACCAAATCAGACTACCTTGAAAGACAGAAGGATCGCCTACACCCACAGTGAAGAAATGTGAAGTTACAGGCAATAAATGTTCAAATTTTGCTGTCTTGATTCAGAGATCTGTATTTCTCTCAGAATTTCAAAAGGCAACTAGTTGCCTTAAGATGTTATAGGTTCCCGCCCCTACATTTTTTTTCTTCTCCTTTAGAGTGAAAGGAAATGCAAGCCTTAATTTAAAGATAATTTAAAGATACAGTATTCCTCTTTGGTTTTTCTCCTCTACATTCGAAATTAGTATAAATTTGAAAGAAAATAACTATTTAGCATTAAAGCATGTTTTTGACCCCATTTTGGTTCCTAATTACCTAAGAAAATACTAATTTGAAGAGCAAGATGATTTAGATCCTATTATTCATTTTCAACTGGTTATTGAATCACTTTTGAACTTATGACCTTTATGTGTAAAGTCAATTACTTTTTATTTTCACACATCAACAAAGCCGTTTTTAGAGTTTGGCAGCTGCCATGGTTTTAGCATTGAGCAAATCTGTTAAACATATTCAGTGATATTCATGTAATTACTAGCTATAGTAACTGCAAGGGAACACTTTTAGGGATTTATAAAGCCTATGCAACCCCATCTGGATCAAGTTATTCACATTGGTCAGTAATGTTAGTACTAAGATGCATGTTTGTCCAAGATTATAGTCCATACATCTGAACATAATACAGGGATACAGAGGTTTTACAATTTATGTGTAGCATCACAGAAATGTGATATTTGCCTAAATCAGTTTTTACGTTTCTACTGGACAAAAGATGCCCTATTTAAGTCCCAGCTGCAAAATTTTAGATAGCAAAATAAGTGTTCCCTATTATCTACTTAACTGCATTTTTGAAATTCAAATAAATATTTATCTTATTGAATTAGGTCATTTGTGACCATTTTCCACATGAGGAAAGAAAACTTAAATGTTTTATCTACTACCTGATTTTGTATGAAACTCATCTAAAAATCATGAGCTGTCCTTTCTGTGCTGGGCCTGGCTGGCAAAGGCATAGCAGCTGTTCCAGTCACAGAGTGATCCAGAACCTATAGTGCCCAACATTTTAAAACATTAATTTAAAGAAAACAAAAAGGCATCTTTATACTAGGAAGGCTTTTTCACCCAGGGGATAAGAAATGAAAATAAATGTTATGGATCTTTATTTATATTGCTATTTTGACTCCACTTGTGAGCTTCAGTACATTTTCTTCCTGAAGATCAATTTTTTTTAGTGCCATGAAATAAATCAACAACACTAATTTTGCTTTATACAGTTCCTGATATCCACTGAAATCACCTGAAATGAACTAAGGTCCTCTGAAATCATAATAACCATTATGTTCACTTGTTAGCATCAGAGAAAGCAGCATTGAAAGCAGCCCATGCACAGTTCATTATTTACTATCAGGTAATTATAAACCTCTCTTATAAATATCTTTTTCCCTAAGCAAGGAAGACTCATTAAGCCAGCCCTCTGTATCATCTCAACCACTTGCAGTTTATTAGTATGCAAAAATAAATTGGAAAAGATAAAACTGCCAAATAAACTATAGAATTTTCAAAGCCTGAGAACTTATAGGGAAATTCAGTTACTGGAAAAGAAATTATTTTTTCCTATAAAAAGTTATACTGATTATAGAATTGCACTATCTCAGTTGATTAAATAAAACCCCCAAACCAGAACAACAGGCTGTCTGATACTACAAGAAATTATTCTTATATTTCCTGTAGTCTATTCTTCTTCATACTATTTATATTCTGGATAATGGTTGTGTGTTAATTTAGAGAAAATGTTGGTTGGTTTGGTTTTTTCCCCTGGCCTTTCTTGTGATTCTCATGGTCTTTTAAATGGTATAATACTTGAATTTTTAATTATCATAACTAAGAATTAACAAGGATGAAGACAGCTTATTAATATAGTAATTTTTGCAAAGAATGTTTCAAATTTTCTTCCACTTCTTACCATTGTCATGAGTAAAAACATGAGTTCTGACTTTGAATAACACCACCTAAAATCAAAAGAATACGTTTTTGTTAAAGTCTATAGGATGCAACTAGCCTAGAATGATACAGAATATTAATAACTCACATTTGGTATTACATAATTTAAAAAATATAACAACTCTCATCTAATTAATACAACTTTTTTCATTTAAGAACTTAAATTGTTGCTTTTTAACTCTTGAATGGAGACGGTTGGATTTTTTTACAATAATACCCTTAAAATTCTATGAACATATTTCTTTAAAAGCTTTTGACATCTCCTCAGCTACAGAACAAAAGCAACACAATGTAACTGAAAAATGTTATTCCTCTAACAAACATCCTTCCAATCCAGTGGAAGATTCAAGTTATATAAACACAGTAAGAAGAAATGTTTGTGTATTTCCCCAAACTGGACTGCAAAAGAATAATAAGAATTTTATACTTCAGTTCTACTTTTTAATATAAAATTTATCTTCCCATTTCTATAACAAATATTTTCATGTAATGGAAAATAAGTGTCCATTTTTCTTGCAAAATAAATATGATTATTTATTTTGAAGAGTTCACTTTTTTATGAGTTCAAATAACTAGTTAAAGAATAACTAAAAGGTTTTGTCACCTTAATGAAATAATAGATACAGAAGATTACACTAATTAACTTTCATTTGCCAAGCGAGGTGAAGAAATACATGAGATTTGTTTTGGAACCCAGATCTGTAAAAATAAATTTCCATAAAAGACAGCTTACATGCTGTGTGTGGCAAATACAGTGAAGAACTGACTTCTTTCCAGCATGTGCTTTGTACATAAAATGTTTGCAGTTCCTCATTGCAACACTTCTGTGATACCAGATGAGCAAAGTCAAATTCTGGAAAATCCCCCAAGTCATTTTATCTACAACTGAGCTATAGGGTATTTAACCCAATAGGTTCAGTTGTCATTGTTGACTTGACTTGTCAAATAAAGGGAGGCTTATTTGGTGAAGTAAGCTGACTTTGCCAAAAGCAAGATCAGAGAATGGACATCAGAGAGTGGTTCATTGTTTCTTTTTAAATAGCATTGATGCTCATAAAAATAGATTCTAAATGGCATTACTATTTCATAAACTGTTTAATCAAAAGCAAAATATTATCCTATCTTCTGACATAGAATTTGGTCTGAATCACAGAATGGGGAAGATTGGAAGAGACCACAGTGGGTCATTGATCCAACCTCCATACTCAAGCAGGGTCATCCTAGAGCACAGGATTGCATTCTTGAATATCTCCAGTGAGGGAGACTCTACAGCCTCTCTGGACAATCTGTTCCAATGTGCTCTCATAAACACAGTAAAGCAGTTCTTCCTCATGGTCACATGGAACTTCCTGTGCATCAGTTTCTGCTCACTGCCTCTTGTCCTATTCCTTGGCACCACTGAGAAAAGCCTGGCTCCATCCTCTTGATGCTCATCCTTCAAATATTGGTAGACATTAATGAGGTCCCCTCTCAGTTGTCTCTTTAGGCTGAACAGGCCCAGCTCCCTCAGCCTTTCCTCATAAGAGGGATACTCCAGTCTCTTAGTTATCTTTGTTGCCTTACAATGGACCCTCTCCAGGAGCTCCATGACTCTCTTGTACTGAGAAGTCCAAAACTGGAAACAGCACTCCAGATGTGTGCTCATCAAGGGTGAGCAGAGGGGCAGGATCATCTACCTCAACCTGCTGGAACTGCTCTTCCTAATGCACCCCAGGACACCACCAGCCTTCTTGGCCACAAGGGCACTGTTGGCTCAAGGACAGCTTGTTGTCCACCAGGACGCCCAGGTCCTTCTCCCCAGAGGTGCTTTCCAGCAGTTCAGCCTCCAGGCTGTGCTGGAACATGGGGTTATTCCTCCCCAGGTGCAAGACCCTGCATTTGTCTTTGTTGAACTTGTGTTAGTGATTTATTTGAAGAAGCCCTTCTTATCCTTGACATCCTTGGCCAGTTTTAATTCCAGATGAGCCCTGACCTTCTCCTTGTCTCATTTCTACTTTGACACCCTCTCTATACTCATTCCAGGTGGCCTCAGCCTGCTTGCATCTCCTGGACATTACCTGTTTAAATGTATATTACATCAGCTTCCCAAAAGAGATTAGAGAAAAATACAGTTTTGGGGTCTGATCAGTTTCTTTTCTGCCAGTAGACAGAGAAAGAAAGTGGATTTGAAATCACAAAATACATTATATATGTTAGTAGTACTCAACAAAATAACTTCAAACATATTAATCCCCAATCATATTTTCTAATCTAGCCCTTTGAAACTTGAACAAAATTAGCATGCCAATAAGGTTTTATGTTGCCCTGCTTTTTGCAGTCGTGGATGTTTTTACTTCTTTGTAGCTAGTTTCTCACAGTCTTCTCTGTAAACATAGCTATGTTATTGTAACAGTATCTTATCAATTGCATTCCTTTCTCATGGACACAGAACTTTGATGGACATTTCCTTTGACCACTGTAATTGAGGGAGGAAGAACTCATTTCCTCCAATGAATAGTGATTTCCAAATGTATATAAAAAATAAAGAAGGCGGGTCTTGCCCCCCTTCCTTCCTTCTCTCTGATCCTGGTAACAGGTGTCTCTGGCTCTTGCTTTTGTGTTGTTACTGCAACAGTTTTACAAAATTACAGAATACTGTAGCAATATACATTTTAAATAGTTTTCTAACCGGTATTAAAAGTATATGAGTTATACTTACAAAGTACATAAATTATTCTACAGAATAGCACATAGGAAGTATATTTTCATATTTCTTGTAATCGATGATATATAAAATTATAAAGTAATTAGAATGTTATTAATTATCATTATAAGCAATATTTATAGGGCTTTATTTTACTGACTTACTAATTTTTTTCCCTTAGAGTGGGAATTAGTATAGCTGAAGATAATTATGCTACCTGAAATAGCCTTTCAAGAATCTGGAGCTGATTTTACTTTTCTGTACAGGCTACTTTGTTACTGCAAGTGCTTAGAAGCTTTAAGAAGATGAGAATAGAGGGCTCACACTTTTCCAAATAACTACTCTTTTAAACAGAACACACATTGATTTGTTTTTTGTCCAAATTTCATTCTTTTTCAGTTATGAATCTTAGCACTGTTTGTTTATGATCTCCAGCTGTGAAGAAAGAAATGAAAAGACAACACCTCCATGCCATTCAGAATTTTTTTGTACAGTGGAAAGGATATTTGATCTTGCTTCTAATATCTCTGATATTCAGACAGACTGTAAATGGGTATTCCATTTACAAAAAAGTAATGAAGGAAAAAACCCCACTAATAAAAAACATCTATTGGGCACACTTTAGTTTCTGGAATTAGAAATTTAAACTTTTTCCCCAAAACCATTACAATTTCCTTTCTGAGAATATATATTAAAAAAAAGTTAATTTCTACATGTATATATATATATATACAAACACATTGCTTTATTAAGAAATTAGCTTTGAGAAACAAGATTATTTCAAATAATACCTCCAAAGGCTTTTTATGAGATTCAGATTTTTCATGGTAGTCAGACTTTCAAACACTAAGCTGTGAAGTTAACACTTCTTTACAGCGTGAAACAAAAAGTCCCAGAGCTTCATTTATCAGTGTTAGGGTCCCTAGGTCTAAAAGGAACCATCAGGTTGTTTCCCAGACTTTGTTCAGACTTCAACTCCAGGAGTGATGACAGAGCACAAAAGTGAACTAAGTGAAATGAAGAAAAGAGAGTGTGCTTGTGAACTGGGAGTGCCATGGCTGGGTGGGTTCAAATGCTGCAGAGAGCCCGCCCGGGGACTGGAAGGCTGCGCCCACTGGCGCTGCTTTCAGCTCCTCTTCACAGGAGTACGGCGAGTCTAAGAGCGGAGGTGCTGGAGTAGCGACTCCACACCACGTGGAATAAGCACAGTAGAGACAGAGATGTTTAGCAGGGGCCTCCTCCGCACGGCAGTCCAGGTTTAATGCAAACACGTACAGAAGGGAACCCGACCAGGCAAAGCACTTTTAAGATCGAGGGAACGGAGGCAGAATGTTGACCCAAGCCAATCACCGAGAGAACGGGCGGGACGCGGCTTGACTGACAGGTCACCAGCCCAGCGAGATCACGGTCCGCCAGCATGTGATCTCTGGAGCCGGCGGCTCCTGGGTGCGAACGGGGACGCCGGGACTCTCCGTGGCGTCCAGCGGGAGGGACAGCCCGGGCAGCTGCCGAGACACGGGGCCTCACTGCCCAAGTGGGCAGCGACGGGCCCTGCGGGACTGTGCCGTGTCAGGGGGGCTGCAACATGGGAGAAACATTATTTTAAACTAAAAATTGGCTTAAGGAGCAATAATGTCTACCAAAAAAAAACAAAACAAAACAAAAAAAAAAACCAAACAGAAAACAACTTGGTATGTTAAAAATTGTTTTATTGCTGCAATGAAAATTTGACTTTGATACATTTGTGATGTGTTAACAAGTTTATATTCATGCTATTTAACTAATAAACTTCAAATTTATTCTTGCAATCTACAAAAACAAAGTCCCATAAATTACAACACTTTTACATTATGAAATGCAGTGACAAGAAGGTCTTTGAGAGTAAGCAGCGAGATATTTTAATCTAATAGCAATACAGAAGACATTAAATTGCTCTCAAGAAGAACTAAGGACTCTAACGACTGTTCTTAACTTTCAGAGCTATATTTTCATCACTTTAACCCCTTTTATCTCTTGGGGCCATTATTATTTGGACCCAAAATCTACATAATTAGCTGCTGCAAACATCTTCAGCTAGAATAATCTGTTTTCTGTATTTTAAGCAGTACACAATTAAATGGAAGTTGTTGCACCTGGAAAAACAGATGCAAGATGTGTTTAAGCAGTGCTATAAATATCAATGGGTCTTCTTTTACTGATTACATTAACCTATGCTTGTAGGCAAGGGGCATACATTTTGCAAGTAAAACCTTGTTTGATCAGCCTTGTCTAAAGAGGACGCATAAAACAGTCTGCGTTCCTTCACTGAAAGCAGTAGGCTCCAGAAATCTTTAGTGTTTCAACTTCATCAGCAGGAGTTGCTACAAGCCTGATCTCAAAATTCACTTGTTGTTCAATAATGTGTTGAAAATAATCTTCCATATTTGAGGTAGCTGTTTTGGTTCATCCATACAACATAAAAGAGCCACTCAAGCTGCACTGCTATGCATCATTTCCACAGTTTCTTTATGTAGATTTTTGAAACCTCAATGCACTGACAAAGTCTTTTACCAGAGACTCTCTTTTTGACTCCTCCAAACTTCATGTCTTTTACAAAATGTTTCCTCTAGCACAGCACATTGGGCAGACACCAGAATGTTCACACTGTACATCACTCCTGCTGAGGTTAGAAACATTCTGTTGTGTTTAAAAGGCAGGGAGCTGCCAATAGGTTTTGCTGAATGGAGGCAGTAAATGGAGGCTCAAGAGAGCAGCAACAAGATTTTGTTAACTAACAGCAACACTGTCTTTCTAAACTGAAAGTTTCCAAGTGGAAATATGGAAAAAACTTTTGATGTCTTTGTTCCAGGAAGAAGTTATTGCAATCAGGGATGAAATGTAGATATTTTATAAAACAAAAATTGCCTTCACTGTCTCCTTAGCAACAATAAAAATACTTTAACTCAAAATTTCATGTCAACCTCCCGAGTAGAAAACTTTACTGCTTTATTAATTATATTTTTAAAAAATCATAGGGAATTAGGTGGTCGTTCTTTGCATTAAAAAAACAACAAAAATCCCCCCCCAAAAATCAATATTTGGCCACAGCTGTAGCTCAGTCAGCCAGTGCATATTTTGAAATAATCACTGAGCTGTGAAATTAACAATTGAAGCAATAAATTGGACTTTTCATCTTCTTAATTTCAAAAATATTTCTTACAAAGCTTTATCAGTAAGACAATCTGAAGTATAAATCCTTTATCAGTAGGACAATCCAAGTGTAAAAGGAAACCAAAGTTCTTGTGACAACATTCAAAAGCAACGGTTACCAAGGAAAATAAGTTATCCTAGATTTCATTTAATCTAGCAGTAATTAACTTCTGTAGAACTGCTGAGTATAACTTTTTGATTAAAAGAGAGCCTTTCTAGTGATAGTAGAACTTCTGCTAAAAACCCTTTATAATAAAAATTGTGAGTTTATCTGGGCCACATAAAGGAGATATAGAAGAGTGAAAAAAACAATCATTAACAGCAGTCCTTTTACAGGTTTTTAAGAAAGGGTAAACTGATTACTGGTGCTAGGTGCACTATATACCAATCTTGACTAGGGTAGCAATCTTTTTAGTATGATAGTAAGCATGTTCACAGTTGGCAAACTTTCATTAAAAAAACAAAACACAACAAAACCTTCCCCCCACCAAACTAAACCCCACAGCTCTTATCTGCTATAGCTATTCTCCTCCCCTAGTGACAAATTACAAGCCTTTGTACTACCGCAACTCTCTTTGACTGCAGACTCCAATAGCTGACTTTATTTATTTATTTATTTATTTATTT
>VZRZ01006444.1:742169-786230 GCA_013398175.1 Climacteris rufus | reverse complement strand
AGTGGTTTTGCACTTGGTTAAAAAAAAAAAAAAAAAAGTTAACATAAGAGTTGGCAACTATCTGAAAACTGGCCAGCAAGGCACCAGCATGCCCAGATAAAAATCCAATTCTATGTAAGCAGCATTTGCAATTTTGCATCATGCAAAAGCCCACTGCATATCCCCATTCACACCTGAGTCACATACCATTCTGAGAATAGTGCCCTACGCACCAGGAATTCTCAGGGGAAAAAAGCAATTCTCTCCTTCAAACACTGTCATATTTATTGGACTTTTGCCCCTGTAAGGTATAGTTCATCCAGCTACACTAGAAATTACAAATAGATGGTTCAAAACACACCAGAGCTTGCCTTGACTATTTGTTAGACTGTGACTGTCCTGTTTATGTCTACAATCCATCATTATCCACACCATTTAACTCCTTGCCGGTGATCCTAACCACAGTGCAAGAAAGCTCTTTTTTTTCCATTCCATTTCCAGATCAGAAAATCAGAAGCCAAATTGATTTCCTTCTAACTGTTACTGTACTGGAGCTCCCTTTGGCTAAAAATCTTAAAATTTTTATTGTAGTGGGCAGTAAAAATTCTTACATTGTAAAGGGCAACCTAGATGAGACAGACTTTTAAATCTGAGCTCTTCTGAATACCAGTGAGATATCTCATTATCAGACATCACATTAGGACTATCAATGTCATGGTCACCTCACCTTGGCCAAGACCTTTTGGGATTGTCAGAGCAATATCTTGTTGGTGACTGACTGATCTATTTCATCAAAAGACTCAGTGGCATATGTGTTCAGTAACAGTATGTTCTTTTAATAGCTTCTGTCATGTGAAAGGGAATGCTCCTTTTATCACATCCACCTACTTTAAGGCATTATTTCTACTTGAAATATTGAGAAAGACTATACTAGCCTAAGGTAATACAAATGTATTATCTCACAGTAATGTGATGATAAATGTATGACCCTTCAGAGCAATCAGACCATATAAACAAGAGCTGTGAACTAATTTTTTCAAAAGCCCAGGAGCTGTTGCAGTCCAGGAGAAATAGTTCGTGGAAAGTCCAAGTAAAGAGCTAAATATGTTTGGTTTGAGAAGGAAGGAAACAGGTAGACAGAGGGAAGAAAGGTGTACAAATACTAAGTTCTTTAATGAGAGTAAAGTGCAGTAAATCCTGAGTAAAAACTAAAGTCTTTATGAATTAAAAATTTATAGAAAATCTGTTATGTAGGACTGCTACCAAAGAGCAGAGCATAAGCAGATTGTTTCTCTCACGTGCCGTAATACAGAGGACCCTCTCCATTTCTCACAGTTATGTTGACTTTAGGAAGAGACAGCTACTTGTTTTAGAAAAGCAAAACAGTTTGCAATCAGCCCCGAATGCTATAGACACAGGTGGAATGAAAACATGGCCAGTGTACGCAGCACAGTGCCACTGTTGATGTATTACTTGAGTTCTGAAATAGCCTAGAGAATCCAGATTTCTCTCTCGAATCTTTGCAGTGTTCATGACTTTCCTGGTCAGCAGAGCAAGATTCCCTTCACTGCTCCACTGAGGCTCTGAGCACTCATGCAAATACTAGAGGTCTTTGGCTTCTCTCCAGGTTGTGTTACCCCACCAACTTGTCAGGATCATACTTCTTTGCACTTGTGCCAATTCTGACCAGCTGCAGACTTAAGTAATTTGCTCCCATATGTTCTTCTGAGGCTCCCCTTGCCCTACCCCATAGCAATATTTTCTTTCTTTTTCTCTTGTAAAAGCAACACTTTTCTTTCACAGAGCTTTCTGTTATGTTAAGGGATAAAAAAGCAATTTGTCCCATCCTTGATAGAAAAAAACATTTGCTCTGGAACAGGAATGAAAGAACTCTTCTCTACACTTTCAATAGATCTGGAAAAAATATTTTATTTAAATGTTCCTTTTTTTTTCTTTAAAGAGAACATAATCACAAACTTATTTTTCTTTCTTAAACATATGAGGAAGGGAAAACTTTCTCCTGAGCTACCGAACGAGGGGTACAAATCACAATTCATAATTGAAAAGGTCCCGAATCTATGGGTACTATTTCCCACAGATGGCTCAAAACATTAGCCTAGAACTTCATTCTCTCCTCACAATTTTCCCATTTTAAAGAATTTACTGAAGGCTTAAATTTACTGAAAGCTGGAACAGAATCTCAGGAGAAAAAAAAAAAAAAAAAAAAGAAAAGACTGGAATAGGTGAAACTTGGAAGGCCTGACAGCTTAATAATTCTGAGAATTCCTTATATAAGTGGACAAAGCTGATTTATTCAATACAAAGATTTAAACCTCTAGGCCATTTCAACTTACATCCAAGAGACAAGTGTTTGAACACATCCTGAAAACATAATAGCTACAACTGAGTTTAACAAAAAAACTGGCCATCATGTAAGTCTCTTACTTTTATCTTCCTGTGATACAGTTCTGGAGGAAAGATATAATTGTTTTGCTTCCTAAAAAGTTCTGGTACAGGGCTAGAGTTTTTAATTTGGTTTAGATTCAACATCTAAAGAATCCATTATAGAATCACAGAATGTTTTTTCTTGGAAAGGATCTTAAAGGTCATCTAGTTCCAACACTCCCACCATGGGCAGAGACACCTTCCAGGCTCAAAGCCCCATCCAAACTGGTCTTCAGCACTTCCAGAGATGGGGCACAGACTTTTTGACATACTAAGCTTCCTGAATTAGTTGACTGTGATTTTAGTTAAAAGAGATATGTCATGGAAAAGGACTATCCAATCTAAAACTCTTACTGCTTTCCAAAACTTAAAACATTCAATGAAAGTTGCTAAAACACAGGCACCTCTCCTAAAAAAAAAATCAAGACATAGAAAATAGAAGAATATTTATATCAGTGTCTCACCTTCCATCCCCTAAGAAATATATTCTCAGTGAAAAAAATGCATGCAGTCAACTTGACTCTAATATGCACTTGACTCATTTTGTACAGCTTTAAGATATCTTTCATTCTAGACTTTTAAATCCATGTTCAGCTCTGAAATGTGACTTTCAACATACATTAAGTAAATCAGTATCATTCCCAGCACAGATATCAGCAATTTTCACTGCAAGTCAACAATGATAGTAATATAACCAAAAAGAGATGGACTTAGAGAATTTCTTTTTTTAAGACTATCCATAAAATTTTATACTTTTAAATTAGATTGCAGATCAGATCAGTTTCTAGAGTTCCCGTTTGGCAGGAGAACTGATCTCAACCATGTGTATATGGGTGCAGTCTTTTAATTTGTGACTGCATTTAAATGACATGTCTTTAATAAATCATATGTCTTTAATAAAATAATTTAAAAAATCTTATATTTTGTCCAGTAGCGTTTTGTCTTGTTATTTATATAAACTGAAATTTTGTTTTGGCAATGTCTATTAATTTAAATATTAGAGCAAAAATCAATTGAAAAGTCCTTGCCCAAGAATTAATTAAAATATCAGCTAACTGAAATAAGAAAATTCAATTTTAACAAACTTTTAATTAAACAGACAGATTTCCATTATAAGCAGCCTAATGGCTTCCTGTCCAAGAACCTAGGAAACCACCAGAAAAATCAAAGAAACAGAAGTTCACCGCTGCCCACTGGTAGAAAGCAAGAATCTCTTCCAGCTCAGGTATTATAATTTTAAATTACAGTAAAAGAAAAAATTCCCTCCTCACATGTGCTATGCCCTTTTTTTCCTCCACGAATGAGAGCTTCCATTACTGTCTTCCAGCACAGGACCTGAGACTTGTCAATATAATACCTTCTAGGCTCATGAAATGTGACTGAACAACAGGAAAACTCTGAAGAAAGAAAGTATAGGACGTTTCTGAGGACAGATTACCTGCTTGCTAAAGACTGTGAGTAATGCGAATAATTTATCTCCTCAGTAAAATATCAGATGTTACCTACATCGTGCTATGTGATTGCTGTACAATTAGAGTAAAGTAATAATTATTACTCAATTTTTTTTAGCTGAGTTTTGTGGATTTTTCTCTGTTACGAAGGGTTCCAGAATTAGAGATAATTGATTTCCATTGAATCAAGACAATGTTTTTATTTCTGAAATATGTTCATCGCTCCTTGATTTTCTTTTGTTTAAAAAATTAAAAATCAAATAACAGCTATTCAGGTTTGAATTTTGAGATATAGATGACTGCAGCTAAAACAACCTGGGACGTAAAGTAGCTCTCTTTCCCTTGAGAATATAATTTTTCAACACTAATGACTAAGGCAGAACTGTGAACTAGCAATGAACTATGGCACTTCTGCTGAAGTAACGTGCAAAAAGAGGACAAAACGAGTCTCATATTTCACTCTAACAATATTTGCACTTGAAAACTACAATTCGATGACATTAAAATTCATGTCTGAATATCCCAAGAACTAAGAATAATTACACATTTACTTTGCTGAATGTAAGATTACACAATGACAATGAAGTTTATGAAGTATTTATCCTGCTACTGACAATGAAAGAGAAACACCTTAGGCAAAGTCTCATTTTATGCAAGTGTGGTATCAAGAGGAATTTTTATATTCAAACATTCTCTTCCTGATTTTTTTTTTTAATTAAAAGGTGACACTGAAAAAATAGTTATGAAATAAAGACAAATCAAAATAACTTAGGAGAAAAGGAAGAAGAGATCTGTCTGCATGTGTCTTGGATGTTGCAACTAAATGAAGTTAGCATTTAACCTTGGTAAAGGTGCATATTCGAGCGAGCTTGAATTGAAACATATCTTCAAGAATAAAAGAGTCAGCAGATAGACTTTATGTCATGTATGTGTGATGAGGTACACACACCATTCTACTCCATATTTCTGCGCATACTTTACGTTTATGTTGATATCTCAGTGCCTTATTATGAAAGTGTTGCAGAAAACAAAAAGTCTTTATTTAATTTCACGTCTTTGTAAAGTCATACCAGCATGGGTTTTTTCTATTAGAAAGTAATGTGCTAGAATTCTTGTCCATTTTCTAGAATATATATTTTATATTCAAAGTTACTGAAAGTACACTGAAAAAATCTATTTATAAATGCATAACAGGATCGGAGGACATGTTACTAAAACAATGTAGTAAAATACAGTACATCAATGATATCTGTGTCAACAAAATTCAGCAGAATTTATGTTCTCAAGTACTTCACAGAGACAAGGACAGAAAGACTTTGCTTGTAACTTTGCACCGTGTAACTCAGTCTCACAGCCAGACTAGCTAACAGCAAGGCAAGGAATGCTGTGCCATCTGCTCTAGGGATGTTCCAAATAGGGAAAGGCACTGTTGCTTGTGCAAAGTCTACTGTTCCTTCACGTTCAAAACCACAAAAAAAGTTAGACTAGGAAGGGAGACTCAAATCCTTACCCTTAAATAATGCTTTAATTTTCACTTAAGATTTGTGTAGACAGGATTTATAAAACAAAAGTTCAGTTTAGAAGTAAAACATCCAGAAGTCAAAGAGTATTGATCATGTATTTTTTAAAAGAGTGTTGGTCTTCACTTTACCACATGTGTAACTGAAGTCTTAAAACTTTTACTTTGCCTTTACTGATACTTCAGACTACTTTCAGTCATGAGAAAGTCTGAGAGACTATGCCAACAGAAGCTTCAAACCAGTGGGAAGGAAAAACAAAGAACCAGTGTGACCATCCAGAGCATAACATAGCTGAAATGAGCCAGCTGAAAGCCCAGAGTGAGCAAGCTAAAAACCCAAGACTGAGCAGGAAGCAAACTCCCCTCTTCCTGAACAGTCAAATAGTATTTATGGTTGAAAAGTTCATATCTAATCTCCTTCTGAGGTCTATTCAGCTATTCCTTCAGTTTTGATATCACATCCAGCACAGACATGTAAAGTTAATGATGAAAGATTAAAAAAAAATAAATTTAAGACACTCTTCTATTCATAGATTTGTGGACGTGAAGATCATTGTCCAAGAAAGTCTGGAAAAAATAATTAAATCTCCACAGATATAGGAGAGTGAAAACATTAATATTAAGAGGTCAGACAGTTCAAAACCTTCTAGAAGAACCTTAGCTAATGCACTCTGACACTAACCTCATGATTTCACCCTCAGTTCACACAATTCTGAGTTCAAGTAGCTGGAAATCAGATCAAGTTTCCAAGTACACACAGCAATACTAGAAAATAACAAAAAAACCACCCAAAATAACAAAACAAACACCCCCCCCCCAAAAAAAAAAACCAAAACAAAACAAAAAAAAAACAATAAAAAACCCAATAAAATAAAAAAATCCAGGGAATTCAATTAAGCTACAGTCAAATTTGGGGGTTTAGCACTACCTGTAAGCGAAGGTTGAAGTTTTAACTCTGTAGCACTATCTGCAAGCACTGGAGAACCCAGCCATTAATATTGCATCAGCCCACACATACTGCTACGATGCAGAATCTCTCATAAGTGTTATTTCATGTTAGTAATATTGCTGTCACATATGGTCGTTCCATTCCTAAAAGATTCCCTCTCACAGCATATAAGCAAAAGAGGGGATACCCTATAGTAGAAAGAGAAAAGATGGATTAAGAAATGACAAAAGAAACACCATAAAACTATACCCAAGGTGATGCACAACAGCCTGACATGCATGTCCCAAACTAACAGTGAGAAGAAATTTCAGAAAAGCTTACAAGGTATTCCTGCCAGGTGAAAAGATTGACAAGAAAAAAAATACACCTCCTATTTACCCATATTGATCTTTTTCTTCTCCTATTTCACATGTATATTGATTTTTAGCTATGATATGCACATGCATACTTTTCATCAGATATTAAATACACATTTGTTTTGCATTGTAAGTGTAAGATTTTTCTTGGAGATATCTTTTTAATGAATTTTATGCTAGGAAATTAGACCTAATTTTTTTCAAACACCACCTCCAAGAACAAGATTAAAAAGAAATCATTTTGAAATCTCAAAGAGTTCATGCTGAAATCAACTCTACAAACCAGAACAGAAACAATATCTTTTATTTTTGTTGCATTGTAGTTTTCAATAATTAAGAACGAAGTTCCATGGAGTTATCTACTTGTAGCTGTCTTGCAGAAAAGGAATGTAAAAATCAAAGCAGATCTTGTATCATGAAAATAGTATATTAGTTTTTTCACATTAATTTTAAGGGTTTTAGTTTCTATAATAGACTATACATTTTCCAAATAATTACATTTTCAGCATAAAAATTTGATTAACCTTATAGTAGGTTTTTATCTTCTTCTCTTTGACTTTATTAGCTACTGAAATAACAGAACAAAACTCAAGTAGTTTGTAGCTTTATGTTTCCTTTCAGTTTCACTATTTCAACGTTATTACTCAATTCATAATTAATAACACTTAATAGAATCCACACTAGTTTTAAATTCTTTTTTTGACACAAAATGTCAAACTTCTATATTACTCAGTAACAAATAGCACATTACATGTTAAATTTCAGCTTTTCCTCGAAAGGCTCTTACAACTACCACAATACCTCATAATGCAATTCTCTACTCGATGTAAATGCTGTAGGTAAACTGATCCTAGAAATATGAAGTTTACTTAATACTAGTATCTTTACTTTTGAAAAATATACTTTTAAAAGACTGTGTTGGTTGTTTTGCCAACTAAAATATTTTTCTGTCCTGGGAGGTAACACAGACTTTTTTTAAAGACATTGAAACACATCAATTTATGTCACATACAAATTCTTGTGTTCTGATATTTTTTGTTTTCCATTGCCCATAAAAAAATTTCCTTTTGTATTTTCCTTCATCTCCCAACATCTAGAATGTCTACCATTTTCAGAGTAACTTTATTTCATGCAATAAATAGTCAGGACGTTGGGAGAGAGATAAATGTGAGAAGATTCCTCCACATCCCACAGTAGTAATTTTCGAGTTTCTAGCTGTCACCTGTGTCTGCAACAAGAATGTCAATAGGCAGAAATGAATAAGAATTCCTGACTTCCTCATGTACATTTGAAAATGTTTCCCTTACTCCTGTCATACTTGCTTCTGTTAGTCTTACACAAAATGAAGCAACTGACATCAAATAAAGACTGACACAAACAAATAGAAATAAGGCAGAACTAAAACCATTTTCATATATCCCAAGAAATGTTTGTAATCA
The DNA here is from genome assembly GCA_013398175.1 of Climacteris rufus. Lineage (NCBI taxonomy): Eukaryota > Metazoa > Chordata > Aves > Passeriformes > Climacteridae > Climacteris > Climacteris rufus. The sequence goes on along the minus strand of VZRZ01006444.1, from coordinate 778,092 downwards.
CTGGGGCAAAGAATTGGGTGGAAGAAACTCCTGTCATTAAAACCCAAAGAAACCTCAAAAAAACCAACAAAAATTCCAAAAAACCCACAACATTCTGCACACCAAGGATCAGGGCTGCTCATCTCAGCAGAGATTAAGCATTTCTGGGTATTTTTAGAAAACCATAGGATATTTTTATTGATAGATGCTGACATTACCAGGTGAATTTTTCAAGTGAAAACTTGACCTGAAGGGGAACTTCAGACCCTAAATCTTTTCTAGATCTCATCTCTCCTACTCCCAACATACTGAAAATAGACATCCACTCCCAGCCCAACAGAGTATTGGAGTGTTTAACTATAAATTCTCTAATTAAGTTTATTGTGTTAGGTGACAAACAGCAAAAAGCTTATAAACAGTTTAAACACTGTTATTTACAAACACAGTGATGGATTCACAAACAATTTCAATTACATCTTATATCACTCAGGAGAACAGTGAATAAACCTGAAGCCTTCTGAATTTTTGTAACACAAGTAGCAATATAATGTGACAGATCCTGAAACTGCACTTTAAAAGATTGTTATATTTTGTGTAAAACTGCAAGTCAACGCTCTGAAGTTATTGCACTAAAATCTTTCAAGAACAGATAAACTGAAGACTTTTATATCCCAATAGAAACTATATACAGTTTGCCTAAATCTGTAAGTGTAAAGTTCAGTTTACGCATTTTAGTAAACAAAAAAGAGTGGCTAAAGATTTATCAATGTTTACAGTGCCAGGTGAGCTTTTCTGGAAAACAGTGAAAGACTTTTTATCAAGTATATACTAAGAACACAAGCAGAGCATAAAGAATTAAATTAAACTTCATACATCTGAACCTATGAATTTCTGTAACAGCTTACCTGCACCCTGAAAATAATCTGGAAAAATGTTTCCAGAAACACTACTTCTCCCTTTCTCTTCAGTTCCTTAAGGTTTGGGATCAGACTCTTGCAGCAGGAAGAAAGAAGAGAAATCTCACTTAAGGAAGGGAAGAAAGAACATTTGTGAACCAGCTGTGTAAGTCAAGGTATGTGACTGACTGCTGTCATATACATTCCAGTCTTCAACTCCAGTGGTGCATGGAAAGCCAATATTCAAATATTCATCTATCCATGTTATCACAAATTCTTGTCATTGTACCCAGCATTAAGCAGCAACTTAAGCTGTTTTTCTAATTGGAGAAGAGGAGGCTTTTCTTATTTGTTTCCAGGTGTAATTTGAGCCATTTTTAATGAGCCTTAATTGCTAGATAATAACACTGGTAGAAGTATTACACTGAAAACTATTTCCTCCTTGCTCATAAAGTCTATAGACAGAAATTATTTATCCTGTCTAGTATTAAGCCCACTCATGAATCATCTGCCTTAAAAGGCTCACACTTCGAAATGATATATTCTGAAATGCCTCACTAGTCACTGAACATTGAGAAGACTAAGAATTGATTGTGTAAGCATAAAAGTGCATTAAAACCTCATTTTACTATAGATGCACTATTTTTCAAAATAAAGATTTGAAATTTGAGAGAACTAAGTGTCAACACATTTAACATCAGCTATTAAAACGTGATCAAGCCATGACTCATTTTAACAATAAATGTGTCTGATCCATTTACAGTTGAGTCTAGCTTTTACAATAATGAACTCTACTGAAAGCAGAAAACTGAAAAGCAATCAATAGTTTTCAGTATCTTGTATATTTCTGCACCGCAACCTCAACATCCAGGATACAGCAACAAAACTGGCCAACTCAAAATTCACTTAATCCAGCATTTATTTAAAAATGTATTACATGGTACACAAAATTCAATAAAAGCAAATTTAAGCCAAACTATTCTCCAGAATGTTTAATTCTTCCTTTCATATCAAACACTTCAAAAATTCTGCATAAAAATGCCTTTTGGAAAACGAAGTTTAAAAACCTACTTTCTTGCAGAACACTACTGCTTAGCACAGATCTTTACAGTGATGTAAGACTGAGTACATAATGTTAATATTCAGGCCTCAAATCCAGAAACACCTTGGTGCAATACATCTGTCTTAAAATTGAAGCATATTAAAACCTTCTCAAGAGCAAGATCTAGAACTTCTCTTCAGAAAATGATGTTTAGAGCCTACATGCATTTTCCCACAGTATAAGAGTGTAGGAGAAAAAAAGAACTTCTGGTTTTGTTGTGTAAAACGTGATTTAGTAGAATTTTATCTCTTAGTAAGAGACTTGGCCAAGCCTTTTAACAAATCAGGATAGAGACAACACAGAGGGAACATGACACTGTCAGACTGACATGCAAGCTACATTCAACAATCCATACCACAGAAGTTTGCTGGGCTGTTATTAGCCAGCCACTCTAGGTTATCTTGACAAATATGGATAAAAGTAAATACCCCTTTCCCCTTTACTGTAAGGTATAACTTTCTCATTTCATAAGTAGCTTCAGGGCCAGTAATTGGCAATAGCTGCTGAGGTTTCTAGCCAGAAATTTTTTCCCACAAGGAGTTACTGGTACCCTGAAACCATGTAACAGTGAGAAAAAAAAAAAAAACCTGCCTGTTGTTTCTATAGCATTTGCAGTTCTTAAAGAGTATACCTGAAGGTTCTGTTGAGATAAACACTTATTTATAGATACTTTGAATGCTCTATTAGTATTTAATAGGAGAAAATGTGTGGTTAACTGTATTTCTGTATTTTATTTTCCTGATTAAGTTTAAGATCTACTACTGCATTGCAATGAATACCATATACTTGGGAGGAAAGAACAAACAAACAAACAAACAAAAAAACCAGAACAAATAAATAAAACCAAAAAGCGCTTCTCAAAATGTCAGGTTGTAGTTGACAAGACAAAGGTCTCTTGACCTTACCAACACTGAATATGGTAGCCACGAGGGTTAGTCTTGCATGACCACTGCTGCAAACAATGACAGCCTGAAGGGCTTCAGCATGAATAAAGTTGCCTGTACATATCCACTGGCAAAGCAGACTTTGGTTTCAGGAACAAATATCTCTGAACTTACTAAATTATTTAGAAATATATTCTGTTTAATTCAAAGCAACAGAACTTATATCCAGATCACAAAATAGATATTATTCTCTTTTCAACTCTTTTCAGTTCCATTCATTATGTTAAAACACTATGAAACTCTCAATGTTCTAGAAACTTTTCTGTCTGCAGGATCACTTTATGGTTCATTTCTTGCCAGCTTCCACAATACATTTTGCTTTGGCTCTCTTTGGGACCTCTCATTGACTCAGCCTCCCTTGTCTAGATCTCGATCCCATGGGGAGAGCACACATTATCAGCCCACAAACCCACGAAATTGCTATTAAAAAATCACTAGTAAAATGTCTATTTAAAATTATATGATTCAAAAAAGCAAGTGTTTAAATGATCTTTTTAATTTTTTTTTAATAAAAGACATTTTGTTCTAAGTGGAACTTAATTACCTGTATCTTATCAACAAGCATGTAATTGTAGGACTGACAGAATTCCATATCAAGTTAGTGGTACAAACATCTCATCTAAACCAAGATATTGATCTCATATATTCAGTTGTTGTGGGAGTTTTTGTCTAAAACAAAAGTGTGTGATTGCATGCACTCATGCATGCTCCTTTCTGCATAAACATCAGTTATCTCTGTCTATACCTGTTTCCAGAGTCTATAAACTAGGTTTGGATTCAAAAATTAACACTATCTACTTTTCTGTGTCTGAACGCCTGTAGCCAAGTTAGATATTAAAAATCTTTAGCTGGAATTTTTTTTTCATTATCCAATTGTTGATTTTGTAGCCTTACTTATCAAAAGCAAATGGTCATACCTACTAGCAGTAAAAATATCCACAACATTGACAAATAAAATTATTGAAGACCACCCATGTGTGTGTCAATTAACATGCACTTGAAATATTACTTCAATGTAAAGCACTTAGAATAAGGTGAATATTTGCAGAGGAACATTAACTGAGTACCACATTCAATATAAAAGGAGTTTCCAGAGTAATGAAAACATAATCCAAACAGACAGCTGCATAAAAACTTAACAACTCAATAAGTTCTTAATATACTTGAATTGGGAAAGTTATTTGTGCACTTAAAGATTCTCAAGAGCCCGGAATAGTTTAACAAGAGAAATACAAAATATTTCAGCTACCTAGAAATAAGTGTTTCAAAGCCAAACCACTACTGACATTAGATGTTTCACTGTTGCAAGCACAGAGGGGGTTCAGTTTTCAAACAAGGCGCAGAACTTGCATGGTATTTAAGCTCCACAAGACTGAACACAGATTGTATTGAATGCATGGAATTCTGTATACTCTGGGTGTTCTGGAATCATATCACTTTCACAAGTACATTTTCCATCACTGAATTTTTTTTTAAATGCATCCCCAGCTCTCTTACTTCCCTTCCTCCCCAGTCATTCCTTGTACGGAGGAGACTTTTGGCACTTGAGCCAGGATCTTGTAACTGGTATATATGTGATTCACTCACATATATACTACATCAGAGCTTTTTGCCTGAATTAAAACAGGAAAAATTAACAGGAAAAATTAATAGTCCCTGACAAAGTGAGTTTATTGGACTATTTCCTCCAGCTAAACCAACATAAATTCCACTGACACTGGAAGTCTGGAATATTAATTCAATTAATACCAGCCTCCTAGGTTTAATGTTCCTGCAAGAAAAGAGTAGGGTTTGCATCTTTCTCTTTGTATGCACAGATAACCATAGTCACAAAAATGTTATTTATATTTTTGGGCAAATTAGTAAATTCAGATGCCCAAAAGGACAGAGTGGGAGAATCACCTTCCTTGACCATGACCCTTGGTCATGTCTGTTTTGATACATCCAGGATGTGGTTGGCCTTCTGGGCTGCAAGTGTGCATTGTCTACTCATATTGACCTTTACATCAAAAACAAAACAAAACCAAACCAAAACACTGCTGCCCCGCCCCCCCCCTTCTCCCCAGGGAGAGATGGTCTTGATCCATTCTCTGCCCAGCCTGTACTTGTGCTTGGGGTTGCCCTGACCTGGGTGTAGGACCTTACACTTGGCCTTGTTGAACTTCATGAGATTCACACAGACCCACCTCTCAAGCCTGTCAAGGTCCCTCTGGATGCTATCTCTTCCGTCCAACATGCTGACAGAACCACACAGCTCAGAGTCATCAGCAAATGTGCTGAGGGTGCACTCAGTCTCGCTGTCCATGTCACCCACAAAGATGTTAGAAAGCACTCATCTGTTGTGAGGAAAGGGTTAAAAGTGGAAAAATGGCAAGGATAGTAGATTCACTCAAATGACCTTGTGCTGGGAATGCTGAGGCATGGAGAACAAGAGTGTGGGAAACCCCATATATTATGCCTACTGCTGTTTATCCTCTGTGCATTTTGAGAAGTGTAATTTCTGTCTAGAGATAACATAGGTGCTTACAGAGACCAGGAGGCACTCTCATGGACATGCTTGAGCTCCCTGTCTTTGGACAGGGAAGATCAAAGCTCAGAGATCATAAAATGCACAGGGGAGATGACAGCATGGTGGTAAGCTACACGTGTGTGGGCCTTTGATAGGTGGGTGCAAACAGCAAAGTGCTGGGAGGGACTGAGCCTGACAGTGCCAGTGCTCCCCCTTGGGTGTCTCCGCCTGGGTGTTGCTTCAGGACCCTCTGGCTAGTGAGGTAACGAAATAAATTTACTCTTGGCATTTCAGCTGTTCTTTTGGGGTTGTTCTGGCTGCCCGCCTGTGTTGACTCATTATCTCTGAAGAATGCCACTTGTCACTGCTTTTCACTTACACATTGAGCCATTGACCACAAGTCTGAGTACAACCCTCCAGCCAATTCCTTATCCACTGAGTGGTCTGCCCATCAAAACCACATCTCCCCAGTTTAGAGACAAGGATGGTGTGTGGTACAGTGTCAGACGCTTTGCACAAGTCCAGATAGATGACATCTATTGCCCTTCCCTTTTCCACTACTGCTATAACGCCCTCATAGTAGGCCACCAAACTTGTCAGGCATGATTTGCCCTTAGTGAAACAATGTTGGCTTTTACTAATCACCTCCTTATTTTTCATGTGCCTCAGCATAGTTTCCAGTAGAATCCACTTCATGATCTTGCCAGACACTGAGGTGACACCTATATTTCCCTGGGTCTTCCTTATTTCCCTTTCTAAAAATGAGAGTTGTGTTTTTCCTTTTTCAGTCAGTGAGAACTTTACTAGACAGCCATGACTTCTCAAACATGATGAGAGCTGAGTCAGTTCTCTCAGGATCTATGGCTGTATCCCATCAGGTTCCATGGACCTGTGTACCTTTATGTTCCTTAGATGGCCTCAAACTAGGTCTTCTCCTACAGTAAGTGGTGCTTCATTCTCCCTATCCCTGCTTTCACCTTCTGCAGCTAGTGTGCTGTGGCTTGAACACTTGCTGGTGGAGACCTAGGCAAAAAAACTCATTCACTACTTTAGCTTTTCTCATGTCCTGGGTAACCAGGACTTCCATATCCTTCCTGAGAGAACTTAAATTTTTCCTCGTATTTCTTTTACTATTGATGTACCTAAAGACGTTTCTTTTGGTACCTTGGATGTCCTTGGCCAGATTTACTTCTGTCAGTGCTTTAGCTTTGCTAACAAGATCCCTGGTTGTTTGGACAATTTCTCTGTATTCCTCCTACCTTTCACTGGTTCCATCCTCTAAGCTTCCTGTTTGTGTTTAAGTTTGTCCAGGATCTGCTTGTTCATCCATGCAAGCCTCCTAGTGTTCTTCCCTGACTTACTCTATGTAGGGATGTACTTTTCTTGAGCCTTGGGGATACAGTCCTGGAGTATCATTCAGATCTCTTGGGCCTTTCTTCCTCCTAGGACTCTATCCCATGGTATTCTACCAAGTAGGTCCCTGAAGAGATCAAAGTCTGCTCTCCCAAAGTCCAAGGGTAGTGAGTTTGACTCTCACTCTTCTTGTTACCCCAAGGATCTTAAACTCTGCTGTTTCATGGGCACTGCAGCCCAAGCTGCCCTTGAACTCCACATTTCCTACCAAACTCTCCTTGTTGGTGTAAATAAGGTCCAGCATAGAACTCCCCCTTGTTGGCTCCTCTATCACTTGGAGAAAGAAGTTGTCATCAATGCATTCCAGGAACCTCCTGGATTACTTATGCCTTTAGGTGTTGTACACTCAACAGGAGTGGTTGAAGTCCCTCATGAGGGCCACTACTTCTGAAAGTGAAACTGCTCCTTTCTGACCATAGGGGGCCTCATCAGCTTGATCTTCCTGGTCAGGCAGACTGTATCAGACCTTCCATTATAGTGTCACCAGTCCCTGCTCCTCCCTTTTATCCTGAACCATAAGCTCTCAGTCAGCTCCTCATTCATCCCCAGGTGGGGGGTCCTTGCACTCCAGGTGGTCATTGATATAGAGGGCAATACTCCCGCCTCATCTTCCCTGTCTGTACTTCCTAAAGAGACTGTGTCTTTTCATTTCAACACTCCAGCCATAGGAGTCATTCCACAATGTTTCCATGATGCCAATAAGGTTATAGCCCTGCAGGCATGGGCACATCTCATTTCTCCTGTTTATTCCCCATGCTGCACATGAGAGCATGGAGGCATTTAAGCTGGGACACCAGTGAAGCTGGCTTTCTGCCTGGAGTGGCTGGTATTCCTTGGTGCCATCCTAATGATCCATGTACCCTCACCTCTGGGCATCTCTTGCTGGCTATGTCATCTAAAGTATTAATTGGTTTAAATTGCATGCCCTATCACTTGATTACTCTTATCTGAAATACATGGTCCCTGTCCACATATAACCCTCAATATTAGTGCTCACATTGCATCCCTCACCTTGTTGTAGGATCAGTGTGCTATCACTGGTCCAGTCTGCTGCATTTTGTGATTCACCTCCTTGATACAATATCAAAAGAGATAAAAGGAGGCCATGAGACCAGACAGCTCCTCTAGCTCTATGGGTTACTGTTAGTCTTTTTTCCTGAAATTTGTTGCTGGTTTGGGATTTTTTTTTAAATTTTTAAATAGTTAGGTCAATATTCAAGATATAAAGTGTCTCCATAAAGAGTAAATCTTCCAAAGTCTGATCTAATACAGATTCTGCATGCACTATTGTCTCCCACTCCCCTTTCCAGACCAAAGGGACATGTCACCACCACTTAGCCTTAGAGTAGGCAGCGCTGAAGAGAAGGACATTTCATGTTCCTCTTCCAATACTGCAGCTACAACAGAGAAAACATTGCATTATGATGGCATATCAAAGATAATTCCCCTTCATGGGAAAGGGGCACAAGAAGCAACATCACTGCACTGACTCTCATAGGGAAAAAAGATCCATCCTATAGCCAAAACTTGCATATATTTAGACTATTTTCCTTAATACAGATCAGACCGTCCTGAGGCATATTTCCTACAATCCTGATCAACCTCTCCTATATCAGATATTTTTCAGCCTTTTTGAAAAATGTAGTTTCAGCTTCTTAGTGCCCTGCCTTTTCCTCACAAAATTCATATAGCATGGAAAAAGGTGAGAAAAGAAGTCTGACATGAAGACAGAAATCAGTTCAGTAAGTTTGCTTTTATTAACCCATCCCTTTACATGGTTTGTAAAGCAGAGCAATTTAAACATCTCACAAAATACTTTTGAGAAATTATTATTAATGCAAGTTTTCTAATAATTAATATTTACAAAGGCCAGGTCCAGCGTGCAAGATACCATAGTTCTGCTCCAACACCACTTAAAATATTGACATATTAAGCAAGTGTGTTCATATGGGGGGGAAATTAGTATTTGCATCTGTTTAAATAAAGAATAAAAATCTGTTTTCCATTGTGTTGTTCACATAATTTTGTGTGTGGCCAAGAAGGAGTACTGGCCATTACAGCTCAAGTCAAAAATCAGCAATAGGTTGCATACTAGTAGGCGGTATCATCTGTGAAACAGCTTGTGGCTGGGTTACCTCACTTCAGTAATAGGCAATCTTAATTTAAGGTCACTTGCAAAGCTTGGTAAAGAGCTTCACATACAAAGACTGTCTGTGGCTTAAAGAATACAAACAAATAAAAAAAACCCACAACATAATCCCTAAACCACACATAGTATCATAATTATCATACCTACTAAAATAAGTTCATCAAGCCCAACAGGTCTGGTTTTAGGTTAGGAACAGCTGCATTTATTACTTCCAAAAATGCCATTAGTTGCAGGGTAGTGAATACTAGGCTGAACAGGCAGCAAGTTTTGTTGTCAAAACAAATGGGGAAAAAAACCCCAACACCAATTCCCTATTCCACACACACTTCTTCCATTGTTTACTATGGGCTCAAACTCAGTCTTCTTTCTTCTGAGCCTTCTCCTTGTTAAATATTTGTGATTGTGAAACATTCTTAAAATTATTAAAATATATGGGGTTTTTTTCTGTTTTATTTAAGTAAGTCTTGCATTTACCAAGCAGCAAAGCAAACTTCTCCAGAAAAAGGAAAGAATGTTGCAGCAAAATCTTTTTTGAGTCTATCAAAAAAAAAAAAAAAAAAAAAAAAATCCATGCATCTTTCAGTAAGATTCTAAAATGCTCTTCTATTAATCTCATTACTATCCTTGCAAGTAAAATACTCTGCTCATTTGTTAGACTAGCATTTCTGAGGGGAAATAAAGCTTTAAGGAAGCATGAAAACAAAAACATAGTCACAAGATTCATTTCCACTGGCTGTGAAAGACACTCCAAAATGATCTGTCTGGTCATGAAATGAAGTTTTCTCTTTGAAATTCATTAAGTCAGACACTATCAGCCCAATCCTGTAATTCTGATTCAGGCAAAACTGTCATTGACATCAGTGAAAGCTTTGCCTTTTTGAACAAGCGAGAATGGATTTCGGGACTGGAACCTAGTTGTGTTTCATTTCATTACCATCTCATTTCACAAACAAAACCCCATTAAAATCAAAATGATATTGTAATCTAAAAGAAAAACTGCACATCCATAGAACACAAACCAAGCATGGTATGAATTGCTGTGGAATTTTATTGTGGCCTTTATTTTAACTTTCCATTAGATGTCAGGACTGTGCAAAAATCAACATATATTTTCTTTATGAGTGTTGGCTTCTCTCAAAGTGATTTATGAAAACAGATCTGCTGCTAGAAGTGCTGTAGGGTAGACAGAAGGTTGTAGGGAAAATGCCAGCATACTAAAGAGAATAAAGAAAAATAGGCTAGAACAAAGCTTAAAACAAAGCAGCATAGGAATACTCAAGTATTTAATATTCTCTTAAGATATTACAAACACTGAAGAAGCAATCCCATTTATACTTAGGGAAAGAAAATTACCAAACAGCTATTGCATCAGACAGACTTTCTTTCAGAACTCTGCTAAATTTGGGAATAGAGACCTTCATTTTTCTCTTGCTTTTCATGAGTTCCTGTCTTGCATATGAATCTAACTAGCAGCTAAGCCTGATTATCTTAAAATCAGCAAGTCTATAGAGATGCAAAAGCATACTCTCTGATACTCTGGAATAATTTTTCATTAAAAAGAAGATTTTGAAAAACTAACTGGTCAAAGACAAATATCAATACCCTAATTTTTAAAACATAAAAGTGCAAGTTTCTGAAAGAACTTATCTTCAGAAAACTGTTGCACATTTCAATTTCTATCTTAAAAGTATCAAATCAGTTCTCAATTTTCATTTATGAAAGTAACTCTCTTGTTAAGAATATCATAAAAATTCTAATGTTACAGTCCAGAAGCAGACCACATACAAGCCTAGAATTATAAATCCACCAAATTTGAGACTTCTCATTGCCTAATCAGGAACAGTTATATCTTCAGTTCATAAATTTATAGAATATGTCAATTTGGGAGGTCATCAAGTCCAACTCCCTCCTCCTCACTTTTGGTGATATGTAGGTATTAATAGAATCAATCACAGTCCAAAATCTAAAGAAAAAATGGCATCATTGACACTGGTTTAAGGATTCACTAACTCTTGCAATGAAACAGATCAAGCATACTTATATTTTCTACAATTTAGTGGGTATATCAACCCCAAGGAAGCAATCTACTTCAGAGCTAAATACATGGGTACACACAAGGGGTCTGACAGGTTCCTACACTACATATTCAATGTTAGGCTCATTTAGTCATCTGGATCCATGCAGTGAATTATACCCAGAACCTGAAGAGCCTGGCCGATGTCACTTTATTGACACATAGAGAGCCTGACTGTTTACTGAAAAAGTGTCGATTCTTCCTCCTCAGAGAGGAACTTTCACAGATATGCTGCCATGTTGCTTTTTAGTATTTGTTTTACTATTAATAGAATCATATAAGCAAATATTTGAAGACAGAAAATTCACATTCACTTTTTTAATTGAATTTTTCTCAGATCAGTATAAAGTGCAATACTATTAATACACTTAATAACACTTGCAGAGTAAGCTCAAAAATTATTGTGTCTGTATTTCAGACTTCCTATGTCTGAAAGCAACCGCAAATTTGCCTCAGTTTTTGTTTAAAGTTTGCTCCCAACAGCATTCTCAATCATAAAGCTACGAATGTTGAAAAAGCCATCCATACCACAAATTAACTTTCAACCATAATGGGAAGTAAAGAGAAGAAATTTCTACAAATGCATCTGCCCCAACAATCACATCACCACACAGAATCATAGAATTGTTTAGGGTGAAAAAGATCTCTAAGGTCCTCAAGTGCAATCATGGTAGTCAACAGTCTGTCCACTTCCACAGGATGTCAAGCATTCACAGCTGAGGCATTATCTTATACCCAGAGCCACACAGTTTTCTAACATGTAGATATGGTCATGAACTCAATATTTTTGCTCTAAAATTAAAGTTACTATGCTCAGATCTTCAAGATCTGGTTAAGCATTGGGGAAACTATATTGGCATTAGAATGACACCTACAAAACCCCTGTATTGTTCACTCCATTAAAAGACAAGATTACACAAGAAGACAGACAAAATGCTGACAAGATTACACACGAAGACAGACAATGCTGTTTGCAACTACAGGAGTCATTACATCTTATTATTACAGAATACCTTTGTATCACACATTTAAAATTCATGCTGCAGTATACAAGTCAGTTACTCTCTTGAATGTGCTAGACAGTTTAAAACATGAATACAACAACGTATGAAGTGCATATTAAATACATATATATAAAGAAAATATCAACACGTGTATCTTAGTTATTCTATATACAAAACCAGTTTTCCAGCAGGACTCTTTGAAAGAAAAAGGAAATTGAAAACAAAAAAAAAGTCTGAGGAGATAGAATAAAATTTAAAGGTTAGCAAGTAACTTTTTACTAAATACATCTGTTCAGAAATTTGCTCATTACAACAGAAAACTTCATGAATTAAAAGAATCCTTTCACTTGTTAACTTCAGAAAATTGATATATATATTTGAATTATCTCTTGAAGACTGTTCTCCTCTTTGGACAGGCTTCTAAGTAAATATTTCAGTTCATAGTATTGTTTGATGTTCTTTTTTATTATTTCTTACTTGTATCTGTTTTCACCATGTTTCAGTATTTGCTGAAGGAGGGGAAAGAATAGGGCTTAGGAGCAATCTCATATTTTCAGCAGTTATTTCATCATTTATAAGTGGATTACATTAAGATTCAGTACATGACGACACCAAATAATAATGATTTTTAAAAATTTTAAAATACTATCTTGCACACCAACCCCTTTTTTTTGTGTGTGTATTGAAAGGTTAATTGAAGCAGTGTACATCTTGGAGCCAGCTTCCTCTCTTTTGTTTCATCACTCAAATATGCAACAAAGGGTGTTCTCTCCCAGGCAATTCTAGAAAACACTGTAAAGCAGACCCATGGTAAGGAAACAGCACTGCAATAAACACAAATTTCTGACTTCTAACAATTCTAAGGAAAGTTGTTACTGTAAGAAGAACCTTTAATAAAATGTTTTTCTATGCAACTCACAGAAGCCATCTCTGTAGATATGTGCCTTTCAGCACCTGTTCTGCCAAGGAGTACCTAAAAGGCATTTGTTTGTTACATTGTTTGACCTGAGAAGTTGTGTGGCCTTTATCCTTGGAGTTACTCAAAAGCCAGCTGGATGTGGTCCTAGGTAACCTACTCTACATGACATTGGTTTTGCAGGGGAGATGGATCTGACAACTTGCAGAGTTTTTTTCTGAGATTCTAGGATTCAATTATAAGTTTTTAACGTGATCAAATACTTCCCCAGATTCCTGGATTTCTGATTGTTTTCCCTATTGAAATACAATACTGGGAATCAAGTTTTAGTGTTTCTAGCTTGATGTGTATTGTTTTCCCATACATTTTTAATATATGTTTATCTCTACAAAATTACCCTGATCCTAACTCTTTAAAACACATACCTCAAAACACAAGCAAAGAAAACTTAATCATGTGAAATTATATAAACTTCAGAAAAAAATCCCCTTGAAGTTATTTTTATTTTCCTGAGGAAAAAGAAACAACACAGAAAAAACCCCAACCAACCAAAAAACCCCCCAAAAAACAAACAACAACAAACACCCCCCCACACACAGAAAAACTCAACACCCTTCAAGTCATTCTAAGCTAATAAGGAATTCTTCATTCTGGGGTGATGAGGCACTGGAATGGGTTTCCCTAAGAAGTTGTGGATGCCCCAGATTTTTGCTTTGTCACTGTTACAGTCTCTGAACTGGGATCTGCAGCACCATCTGCAGCAGGTGAAGATCTGCTGGTCTTCGTCATTTTATAATTCTGACATCATTTTTCGGCAATGAGCTATGACTTCATGCAGACGAAGCTACAAAGCTTCTGTTTCTACTCAGACAGCTTAGATGCTGTTCAGCTAACACTCTTGACCAGGCATCCTGCTAAACACATTGGAGAAGTCACTTAACACCCTATCCTTTTAAAAGAATTTTACAAATTCATAGCACATTAACAGTTTTCCCAGTTACACACTCTTGGAAATTGGCAGTTAGGCAACACAGTGTCAGTAATCTCAAGTGCAACACCATCTGTCAGATCTGTTAGAATTAGCACAAACGACAGATAAACACAATCTCCAAAATGCACAAGCTCCTGAGCACACAGGGAGTCAGTACACATGAATTTGTACAGGCTGTGAAGAGGACTCTAAAAGGTCTTGGTGAAATAATACATTAATACTCATTTATAGTATCCAAGAAAAAAAAAAAGGACATTTAGGGTTGCTTGCATTTCCATCCATCCCTCCACAGAAAGCCTAGTGTAACTGGGAACTCTCTTCATAGATCTTATAAGCCATTAAAAATTGCAGCATTGTTTCCTCCTTGGGTAAGAAAGTTTTGTGAATCTGGTAGATTTTTGGGAACATTGACAATTTTCAATTGTGAGAGGGTATCAACAAAGAAAAGAAGAACTTAGCCCATTAAAGAGCAGTTTTCCTAGATTAAATAAAGCACATTCAGCATCTTTCAGTTGCTGTTCATCTTTCCATTAGACATTTTCTATTGTTTACTGGATGTTATGTAGAACTAAGAAGGGACATGCCCTATATTTATGCAAAGCCCTTTAATATCTATTCTTTCTGAACATTTAATTAGAAACATATACAAATATTTGTTTATTCAACAGACTATCTTCATGTTCAACAGAATTACATATATTTGTACAAATATATGTACACACACCCACATCCTAAACCAGGAAGTTGAAAAGAAGTCATTACTTGAGTTCTGTTTTGCACTGGAGAAAAATACCTTTGTTGAGAAAAAATACAGAAAAAGCAAGTTATTTTCCTGGTCAGTTCACCTTGGCAAATGCAGAGACACTTGTTTCATGTTTGTTTAGTGTTCTTCAGAGTTTGGTGAAAGAACAACACAGCATAAATTAATTTTCATAAAGTAAAAGATACAAAAATATCTGGAAAATATCTGGCACTGAAGGCTAAACTGAGTCCATAGAGTCCCTCATGCTTGGGTATTTTTTTCTTTCATAGGCTGCTTTTGTATGTCACTCTCAGGCTTTATCTGTATGCACTTCAACTCAAGTTTTTAAATCTCAGTTATTTTTGTAACATGACAAGGTCTAGACAAGATTATCCTGGCAGAATGGTCCTGTCTTAGAGCTAATCAGCTAAGGGTAATAGTACAAGCTTTTCCATAAACAAATAGATCCAACTCACAATGGGCAGTTTGTTGTTTGTTTTACTGTCTGGAAAGCAAATGATCTCAGATAAGGCATATCAGTCACTACTGGTCACAAATTACTGTTGACTTTGACAAGTTGTCAGTGAAAAAAGAAAAAGTCATATTTCAAAATCATTATCTTAAGACAAGGAAAAATCTCTTTAGCCCCAGCAGTAAACACAAACTCTTCAGAAGTCTCAGACAAACATTTACACCTGAAAATGGTCAGCATGAGACCCAGTCTCAGTTTACAAATCTTATAAAAGCTACCTATTCCATAGGAATAAGGACAGCCCAGGTTGGAAGGGACATTGATAGATCATCTGGTCCAACCTTCCATTGAAAAGGGAGCCTAGATGAGATTATTTAACAATGTCCAATTATATCTTTAAAACTTTTGTTATGAGGACAGATGACGATCACATCGCTGGGGAGGCTGCTTCCAGTATCCTAGTATTTTATAGATATTTACAACATTCTGAAATTTCTTCCATTTGCCTTCAGTCAATAAATAATAAATTTTTAAAAGACATTCACAGTTTGTAACACATTTACACAAAATAGTTGTATCTTGAAAGATTTTCTGAATGTTATGTTGAAAAAGGACAACTGGGGTCCACTAAAACCACCTTGCTTAGTTCATTCTAATGTCTGTTGAGATGGGCTCCTTGCATTTATCTTATTTTCAGATAAAATGTTTCAAAGAACTGAATTTTACCTTTTTTTGTAGTTGGAAAGAAGTTCTGGTTCACTATAATGCCAGGCTCCAAAGCTCTCATGGTTTCCCAGGGAAATTTATTTCCTGCCCACTGGCTTTGCAAGATATTTTGCATTGTATTTAACTTCAGAAATTCATTTATATGTGCAACCTTATGATAAAGGATATCATGGCTCACTACTGCCAATAGGCATGAAGTAGCTTTGTTATTAACTCTGGTAATGCAACAATTTTTCCATTTTACATTTGTTTCACATAATGGCCTTCACTTATTCAAAGCAGACTCCCACAGGTATCTAGGCATGCATAATAATGAGAAAACATTTTTCTGAAGTAATAGTCCATAATATACTACCTTTAAGAAAGAGCCCTGTGAAATAAGGGTCATGCTGGTCATTTTTTTTTTCAAAGCGTGCTCCTCGATCTCAATTTTAAATACAAACATTTATATGAAACATAACAGTACAACATGAATGTCAAGATAAGTCTAAATATATTTCTGAGGCCTTCCTCCTCACGCTGTATGGACTACATCATTATAACAAAAATACTCTGTCTCATTGTGATAGTGAAAGAAAAATAAATACCATAGTTTAAGTCTGGATTCTTGATAAACACTGCTCAAATATTTGTAATACTGTGTTTCATCTTATTTTTCACTGACGTAAGCATTTACTCCAGTCATTGCTAATCTCTTGAGATACTGAAACAGATTGTTAAACAAATAAACAATTTACTACTTCCCGAGGAAGTAGAGAATTGAGATGCTTTCAAGAATCAATATGAATTAGCTTGGATTTGCTTTATACAGATTTTGTATTACCACTTTTTTATGACCGCAAGGCATATCTTTTTTTTTGTGCAAACAGAGCTTCTGAACTATGTCAAATTTGTCTGTTACTATTGCTGCTGAATCCTGTTCAAACTAAGTGGAGGTAGCAGTCATCTTTTTCCTAAACATGTTTTGGTTTTTTGCCTTATCTGCTGACAAGTACATCTTAAAAGCTTCAACAGTTCCACCTTTTTGAAAAGCTTTTGATGAAGGAGATATTTTTGCCAAGACATCTTTATACAGCAAAAATATTTGGGACCTTCCTCCAGCAGAAGTATCTTGACATTCATGAAAAATTAGTAACATTTCCAGCAGGTCAAGTCAAAACCCTATATATTAATAATGTCTTGCACATGGGATTTCTTCTTTACATCCATCACTGGGTGGTACTCAATGAGCTGGAAGTATCTCACATCTACATTCAGCTATGCCAAGAAGTAGATCAGAAAGATTTTTTACTCCCATTTTAGAATTTGGGAAAAAAAAATAGCAGTACTATATAACCAATTTTGAAAATAACTATACACATTCTCAAGAGTAGACATTATGATCTCCACAGCATTTGGAGATACTTCAGTTTGTCAGAGAAATAAAACACCAATTCTATTTCCCTAAAAGTGCCACAGAAGCAGTTCCACAGAGACAAGAACAGAACTGTTGACAGCATCAGTTTCCCTTTGTACTCCTAAAGGCTGCATCGCAACCCTACTGAGGTCCAGAAAATGCATAACAGCTTAATTTACTTTTTGCCATTACTGCATTCCTGTTCCCTTGCTACTAGTGCTAGATATCCTAATTGCTGAACTGATATGCTACATTTGTAATGCAAGGCTACTTACATTTGTATTGCAGTTTTTCATTCAACTTCTTTTATTCCAAGGAAAAGATCACAAAAATCTACCATAGGATTACTCATCAGCCAGAGACTATTTGAGTTCTGCACATTTGCCTCCTGATGGAATGCATGAATCACTCTTCAACATAATTTCCACATATAGATCACAGCTCCCTATCAGGAAATAGGAATGAATTTGAATTTGATCCACTGGGGACTCATCTGTTCCAAGACCTCACACCCAATAGAACAGGCATATTTCTCATGTGTGTCTTTCATCTCCTTAGCTGACATACAGGACCATGTCTTTGGAAAAAAAAAAAAAAAAAACCCAAACATAGTTTGATAAGAATTCCAGTAAGCAGCATCCTTACTGAGAATTAAGAATGAAAAATACAACTTATATACAATGACAAAGTGACCTCGTTAATTCTTCCAGTATCTGTGGAGTTGTTCAGGGTTCAAACTGAAACTTCAGTATTAAAATACATACTAACAACACAGGCCACTTTCACTACATTTTTTTATTATTTCAGTTGAATCTGAATTTTCTTGTTTGCATTTGTGACTGAAATAGACTTGCTTCAAGTTCTGCGTCTCCTCAGGAAAAGATGCAAAAACATAAAAGGAACATCATTCAGAATGAAAAAACTTCCTACTCCAGGTGAGATTGTTGTTAACATATAAGCAGAACCAAGGTATTTTCCTATGAAAGAAACTTCTAAATTCAGAAAAAGCCTTTGTTCACTAACAATTTGGATGTAGGTCTCAAAGGAACACTAAGCAAGTTTGCTAATGACACTAAATCAAGAAGAGTTATCAACTCCCTTGGAGGCAGAGAGGCCCTGCAGAGAGACCTCAACGTGAGGGCTGGGCAATCACCAACCATATGAATTTTAGCAAGGGAAAAAGCCAGGTTCTGAACTTGAGATGGGACAACCCTGGATGTACGGATGGACTGGGGAATGAGAGGTTAGAAGGCAACTCTGCAGAAAGGGACCCGGGGGTCCTGGTTGACAGCAAGTTGAATATGAGTCAGCAGTGCCCTGGCAGCCAGGAGGGCCAAGCATGTCCTGGGGTGCACCAGGCACAGCATCGCCAGCCAGGCAAGGGAGGGGATTGTCCTGCTCTGCTCTGCACTGGGGCAACCTCACCTTAAATACTGTCTACATTTTTGGGTGTCACTAATATAAGAAAGATATAAAGCTATTAGAGAGCATCCAAAGGAGGGCAGCAAAGATGGTGAAGGGCCTTGAGGTGAAGCTGTACGAGGAGCAGCTGAGGTCATTTGGTCTATTCAGCCTGGAGAAGAGGAGACTGAAGGGAGTCTTTAACAGGGAAAACAGAGGGGCAGGCACTGGTCTCTTCACTCTCATGACCAGTGATAGTACTCAAGAAAATGGCCTGAGATTGTTTCAGGGGAGGTTGAGCTTGGATATTAGGAAAAGGCTCCTCACCCAGAGGATGGCTGGGCACTGGAACAGGCGCCCCAGGAAACTGGTCACAGCACCAAGCCTGACAGAATTCCAGAAGCATTTGGACAATGCTCTCGGGCACATAGTATGATTCATGGGTGTCCAGTGCAGGGTCAGGAGTTGGACTCAATGATCCTGATGGGTCCGTTCCAACACGGAATATTCTACGATTCTATGACAATTACCAAACTTGAATAAGGCCAAAACTATGAGTTATATGGGAGCTTGTCATCCTACCAACACACACAGAACTTCACTTATTCTGTTTTGTAGATGTAGAAAGATTTTTCCCTCTTAAATCACTAGGCTTTTTGATGCTACAAGTACTGAAACAGGAGCATGTAAATCTACATAGTTCATTTCCACTGACCCCTTATCTTTATGTCTCAAAGCATCCTCAAGGATATTGTCATCCACAAATTTACAAAAATTAGAAACTTTTAGCTTCCAATTCATTAGGTAAAGTATTAAAACTACAGTAATATGCAGCCTATAGAGTCTCACTGTTGTAATCGTGCCATGTAAAAGCATCCTCTGCAATACAAGTCTGAAAGAACAAATACCAGTTTCCTTATAGAGCAGAGCACATTTCCTTTTCCATGGGGCAGGACCACAGGGTCCTTCATGTGCCTGGGCTTTGCAAGCACCTACTCAAGGGCAAAGCAGATATTTTCTGAGTACACAAACACATGCATGACCCAAGTGAATGGAGTCTGAGTTAGTAACTCTTTCATTTCCCAGCAGCTATCTTCTTGAAGTGGTTGCATTAAGTCCCCAAAACAGTTTTATCTATTAGTGCAAAACCTGCATGAAAGTGCTGTCATTTTCCACATTTGTTTAATTAAAGCCTTGAAGTAAAATATCTAAATTCTGCTGCAATTTTATATTGTTTAATCAGTTTACTATAAGTGAAGAAAGAAATGCATTTCTATACATTTTGCATGCAGTGCCTGCTTTTTTTTCTGAAATTCTTTATCTTAGTTCATATGCTTTCTTTAATAATAAATTAAATAAAGCCTTAAGTTCCATACCAGCTTTATATATATATACCTGTCATGGTTTAACCCTGGCCAAAAAGCCGAGGCTCCACAAAAGGCCGCTCCCCCCCCACCACCACCACCCTTTAAAGGAATGTGTTGCTGAGATAAGAACCCTGACTGGACAGAATTACGGCCAAGCTAAAACAGGCTCAAAACTTACAAGTGATAAAGTAAATTTATTACAGAGTGAAAGGAACAAGCAAAAAACCCCCCCGTCTTATTAAACACTCTCTTTCCTCTTCCCCCACTCCCCCCAACAACAGCCCCACAGCCCTCCCTTCACCCAAAAGGTAAAGGGAAGCCGGGGCGGGGGGTGGGGGGGGAGAGGTTGTCCCTCCTAGTTAGTTCAGTCAGTTCATCCCTTCGATGTTTTCTTGCTGGGAGAAAGGCAGGTCCTTACTTTCAAAGGCACTGTGGCAAATCTGCAGAAATCATGTTCTGCCTCTTGGCAGGCATCATGCCTGTTCTGCCGCCCGTTCCTTTTTTTCCTCCCAAGGCCAGGCTAGTCCAAACTTAGGGTAGGGGTCTGCATCAACCCACACCAGACTAAAGTCCCTCCTGTAGGAGTTCACTCCCTCTTGCTCCATTGTACCTTCATGGACCCTCAGGGGTGCAGGGAAACACTACAGTCCTTACCACAGGCTGCGAAGAGGTCTTCAGCTCCAATTATTAAAGGATCTCCTCCCCCATTCTTCTTCTTCTTGGCTGCCTTTGCGAGTGTCCATATCTCTTGTTTCTTTTACATGCTGTACTCCCTCTCCTCTGCCTACCTACAACTACATGACTACATGGTGCGTGCGTGCGTACTCCTGTGTTTGTTTCTTAAATATGTTATCACAGAGGCGTTACCTTCCTTCCTAATTGGCCCAGCTGTGGTTTGCAGTACGTCCATATTTCAGGAGCCATCAGAGATAGGCCCTGGCTAGACAGCTGTGGAAGCTTCTGGCAGCTTTTCACAGGAGCCATCTTTTGGCCCCTACCACACCCAGAAAGCCAGACCCCCTCAAACTACCACAATACCTGAAGTAAAATTCATGTTATTTTGAACTAAAAATGCAGTCAAAGATGTTACATGTAATACGTGAAACAGATGTCACTAAAATAGGACATATTTCTATGATTCATTATCACGTTATATTTCAGAAGAGTAATTTAAAACTAATGTTGCAGTTATGTCAAAAAGCAGACTTAAAAATTTTAACATTGTCTCCACTCAATGATAACATAACAGAGAGAATAGAAAAGAAATACTTGAAATTAAGGTATAAACATTAATTTGAGGTTTCAATATTTCTTTCTATCCATATTTCACACAAAACCCTGTGCTCTATTTAGGCATATGCTGTAGCGTATTTATGCATGTGCACTCAAGTCACAAATACACATCTGATTCAGGCCATGTAACAGTTAATAAAACAGAAAGGAAACAAAACACTATCTACAGCTAAATAGTACAAGCTGTCTGTCACATCTCTCCTCCATCTACACCTTGACAACTCCCAGAGCAGGACAGTCACCATAACCTCCTACTGCTGAAGCATCTAGGGGCACAGAGTTCAGAATTTCTGTAACTGGATCATCCAGTGACAAAATAATTGCTATACTGGACCACAAAGCTGGTGAAGATAAGCCAAAATGAAAGCAAGTTTGCCGTTTTGGATTTTTATTGTTCGTTTAAATAATGCTACAAGTGAGTTCATGAGATTCAGTTGGTTTTAGATGCTTCGAAGGCAAGATGCATCATATGCATGATCAGCACATACATGTAGGAAATACTGACTGCTGAACAGAGATTTAAAAACAAATTTTACTAGATACAGATTAACAATTACATATGTCATAATAATGAAAAATATACTGGAAATTAGACGAGTAGCTATGAGGAAAGAACCTTGGATTATAGCGCATCTGGGGAGGAAAACAGTTTCTCTAACACTTTATATTCTAGCACATACAAGTTATAGAAACAGCAGTTTACTATTAAATCTCTAATTTTTTGAGACAAATAAGACGTAAAAATAAAAACTGCAATAGTGTTTGCCAACAACCTAAACTATAACCGCTAAAACTCCCAACAGAAAAAATATGTATGAAGTCACATCTTGAGGGATGAAACAAAATATATTTAATGAAAACTACTTTGTAGTCAATATCTGATAGAGAGCTATTACTGAAAAAATTTCTTCACCGTGACACTAATATATTCTCTCTTAATAAAAGCCCACCTTCAGAAACAGGTAAGCTGTTCTCTGCAAGACTCAAAAGTAATGTGCTAAATGCACAAGCACAATAGTTTTCCTCTGCCCTTACTCTTAAAGGATTATAATGAAGTATATATCTGATAAAGCCAAAGATGAATTGTAGGATACGGATACTTGAAAGCAGCCTTGCACAGATATCAGATTCACAGATCAGGTCAGGACAATCACATTCACAGTTCTGCAAAGATAGATGTTGACTTTGAATCATATCCAGCTATACAGTTTCTTATCAGTAGATAAGAGGACTTCGAATTCCATAAGTACATGCAAATGATCCCTTGGGCACCAAATTTAACTTAAAACCCCTATTTTGTATAAGCTATTATAAAATACATGCTCAAAAATTTGAAACATCAAGTATTTCATAGCATCATTTAGAGCCATAACATCATCGCCCTTAAGAATATGATCATAAACTAGCACTGATCACCATTAAACCACATCCCCAAGTTGACACTTGCATCTACACAGCTTTTAAATATCTCCAGGGTTGGTATCTCCACCACTTCCCTGAGCATCCTGTTCCAATGCTTGACAACCCCTTCCGAGCTGAAATTTTTCCCAATATCCAAGCTAAAACTCCTCTAACAGAATTTGAAGTCATTTCCTCTTGTCCTATCACTTGTTACTTAGGTGAATAGACTGACCTCCACTTCGCCACATGTGGGGTAGCTATAAAGAGAGACAAGGTGTCCCCAAGTCTCCTTTTCCCCAGACTAAATACCCCCAGCTCCCTCAGCTGCTCCTCATGGGACTTATGCTCCAGAGCATTGGCCAGCTTTGCTGCCCTTTTCTGGACATGCTCCAACACCTCAATATCCTTCTTGTACTGAGGGGCCCAGAACTGAACACAGGATTCAACGTGTGGCCTCACCAGTGCCGAGTGCAGGGAATGATCACTGCCCTGGTCCTGCTGGCCACACTATCTAGTGCAATCTAGTGTTTAATATTCTCAAAACTATGTCAGATATGAATTTCTCTTTAAAGCACACAAGCTGAAGAACAGCCCGCCAGGCTGCATGTGCCAGTCCTAGAAACATGAGCGTCGAAAGGCAGACAGACTTGTCCTAAAATGTAAGTCAAACAGGTCACCTTGAGAAGTGGGTGAATTGCATCTGTTCCCATTTTCTTATATTGAAGAATTCTAGGTCCAAAGTGCCTGACACAGCTTTATCATAACTGAAAGTTTATGCTTTCAAGACTTACATGGTATTTTCAAATTATATCCCTTTACATTATGAACACATGACTCATTTACCCCTTTCTCCTTTCTAGAAGAATGGGGCTAGGAAAAAAACTCATTAAAAGGATAGCCAAATAGTTGCATTAAGTGAATCAACAAAGCAGGAGTAACTGTTTAGATCTACATCTCTCAAAGCTTTCCTAGACTCTCTCCCCATACAAAACAATCTTCCACACACAAATAGAAGTTGGTCAGTGAGTAGAGAGTAGCACAGCTTTAAAAAGAACCCAGTAGTCAATTATTGAAAGAATCTTCTCCCACCATCAAACTACTGTTAGGTAAAAAATTACATGACACCTATACACAGTCCACAGCTTTAGTTGCACAGCTGAATTACAGAGCACATTATGCCTGGTCATGGGAAAGTTTTTGCACTCTGCTTAGAAGTATTTCTCTAAAGAGTTTTCATTTAGAATAAAACCAGAAACAAAGACAATGCCAAACCTCCTAGAAATCCAAAATATAGACACAAATCTAATACTGACATAGAAAAACTTGTACTAACACCAACAAACTCTCATGTTACAAGCCCTTCTCATGTGTGCTTCCTCTCATCACATCTGTGCTTTAGTGATTTACAGCACTAGCTAGAGATGCATAAATAGAAAACATTAGATAAGAGCAAAATCAAAGACTATTAATCTGTTTCAGGGAGGAAAAAAAATAAACATGATCCTTTTCAAAGATGTGACTTACAGATACTGCAAACATGAAATAAGGAACAAGATACTAAAAGCTTAAGTTAGAAAGCAGATTGATTTGAGAATTAATAGAATAAAATGAAATAAATAGGGAAATAATACTAGCATGGGAAGTCAAATAATGCTCTCTACCTTTTCCGTGTTAGTAGTCAGCTAAATGTTGTCAGCACAGTCTCCTTCCCCCTTAGTATAGCCCCTTTCTCTCTGCACAATATACTTCACACCAAAAACTGGAATAAAATAATGACAAGAAAGCAGAGACCTTCTTCAAACTCTTCATATTAAAGACATACACAACTGCAGATATAAAACAGCTGAACCATCCCACTATCTGGTATCCAAAACCAAAATAAGATTTCTCAAGATTTCAAGGCATCCCTAGAATTTGTCAGAGAAGCAAATTACAAAGAAACAGCAAGCCATCAACTGCATTAAACACCCCTGTTTTAAAAGTCATTACTCTCTGCAGTGGGTCCCTGCACTCAAGAGACCCTCATAAAACAAAAATAAAACATATGAAGAATTCCCAAGGCAATTTCAAAGAAACATACTCCCAATGAACAAACAGCAGTCCAGAAAAAAGAAGCATTTCATTAAAAACAAAACTAATAATCCCACAAACAAACAAACAAACAAAAAAAAACAATCCAAAGAAACCCATAAAAGCATCTTTTCATTACATCTTAGGGTACCTGTAGTGTTTCAGCAGGTTGGGAGATTAAAAGAGCATGTCTCCTCTGCTCTTCCTTATGTAAAGAAAAAAAGCAGAGAAACCTGAGACCAGGTTTTTTTTAGTTAACTTGTTAAGAGTTCAATTTAATTCACCTGCTGTACATCTGATTCTGTCTGTAGTTGCGTTAGCCTCTCTCTGGAGTGTGAAATACAGCAGAGTAGTAGGGGTTTGCTTGGGGAGAAATAATCTGGAAACACATTTACACACACACTAGATATAGATATAGAGATATAGATATAGATATACAGATATAGAGATTTTTGCAATATTTTATTATCAAAGGTTTTCTCCAAACTCGTCTTTTATAGGACACAAGTTTCTGCTTTAGAATGTTTATAATTTTAAACGTGTTCTGTATAAAAGTCTTAAATATTGTTTATACTTTGACAATACATTTATTAAGGTTTAAAAACAGATGTACATCATCAATAGACTATTTTGCTGTATGATGCCTGTATGAACAGCATATCAGCTTTCAAATCAAAAGAATAAAGTACATAAACTCACGTACTTTTGTACTATACATTTCTTCATTAATAAATATGCATTAGTACTGAAAAAAAAAAACCACTAAATTCAGTCAGGCATATCAAGTATTTTAATATTTCTAGTTTGAAAACTAAACATGAAGCTGTATGTTTGAAGCAGACATGAGAGAATAAGCCAGTGGAGAACATACTCTCAGAACTGCCATCACTAGGATACTTTTTTAAACCATCAGAGCGTGGATATGAGAAAAATGAGCTATATATCATGTTTTTGAGTCTTCACAGCCTGTCCTTTTGTAGAATCAAAGTAGGTGTAAAGCCACTCCCACGTCAGAATAGGAGCTTTTCACACCCACTTTTCAATGCACTTTCACAGAGGCTTTACATTTTCCTAGAAATTTACAGGTTTCCAGCAGCACATACAGCCCGGTGTCAGGGAGCTAGGAGGGCTGGCTGGCCCTAGAGGGAAGGCATGCCAGGGGCCAAGACCCTGAGCAAGCCATAGGCAAGCCATGTCTCCTCTGATGGGGTGCAGTGCCACAGCACCCAAGCAGGATGAGCACCTGACATCACAAGCCAGAAATGATCCATTGACAGTGCCGGGCACAGCTAGGGGCGAGCCAGGCCCAGGAGTGTGATGCATCCAGGAGCAGCAGGGGATGGGCCCAAGAGGGGACCGAGGGAAATCTTACATACAACACAGGAACAGCCAAGAACAGCAAGGGACATGACTGGAGACTGGCACACTTACAAGGCAGCTCAGGCTGAGACTGAAGGTTCAGTCTTGGGCTTAAATAGGGCTCCTTCATCCATGTGCAGGGTTGTTTTGGAGACGTGCTTTTTTTTTTGGTATCCTAGTAATAAAGGTGCTTAAAGACTTTATAAAACAAATACATTAAGTAAAAGATGGAAATAACAGAAAGAGTAATAGCAATCTAATGATGTCCCTCCTGTTTCTGACTGTGACTGAAGACCCCGGATGAGGCTGTGTAAGGGTCATTAATGCCCATTAGGACACTTAGGACAATGACATGAGTGCACAGGATCACTGCAATACATTCCAGAATGCAATAAAACTACTGATAAATTATTTTAATTTAAAAGTCACTGACTCCAGTAGATTTCATTTAATTAAGACATCTTAAATAAAATCTTATAAGATGGTCCAAAATCTGTGAACAGGGATATATTTGTTTATTTTCTTTGATTTGTTTCCAAATGAATACTGCATATGTCCAGAATACTGAAAGAGTTAATATTTAGGAAAGTACTAGGACCCTTCTATAAAGTCCTGAACTGACCTTAGGCAGAATATTGTATTTTACCCTCATTTAGTTTTGAGAAAAAAACATTCAAATTGAAAAAAAGAAAAAGTGAGAAAAGCTACTCAGGAGACAGCAAGAGTTTGTTTTATTTGGTAAGTGCATTTCCTGAGGTAAACACAAAGAAGGAAAAGAATAATACTGTCCAAAAACCCCACAAACAAAGACAAAAACCAACAAATCAAACAAAACAGTATGTGAACTTAAACTCACCACGAATAAACGAGGGTTTGAAATTAGATAAAAGTTTCTAATCACCAAACCAGTGAGACACTATCCGTCTACTAGAAGAAGCAATAAAAAAGGATAATACATTTGTCAATATATTGACAAATGCCAGTTTCTAGGACTGGCATGTGGATTGCTTTACACGGTGCAATAATTATTACTCAAAATAACTGTGATCTACACCTGTCTCAGAAGTGAGCTTCCACACCTATGATCAGCTTTGCAACACACACAGACACACTGCACTGCACTACACTGAAGAAATAAGGATGTCATCAGTAGAGGAATCAGTGCTATGCGAGCAGATACGTCTGTTGTTGCCTTCCCAGCACCTTCCCAACCTGACTAACTAGGCCAAGGCAAAGCACTGCCATAGCATGGTTCTTGGTGCTGTCAAATTGTTTCAATCTGGCTCAAGTACCTTTATAGATTACTACTTTATAGATTCTTAAGTAACATCAATTATTTCTCTTACTACATGGCTGCTCAGAACACTTTCACAGCCTTTTTCATAGGGTTGTTTTCTCTGTCCCAGACAGTGGTTTCCCACACAGAGTTAAAGTCATGGAAAGCAGCCTGTGTTGAAAGTAGTAAAGTGAAAGATAGGATAAATACAAAGTAAGTAAGAATACAATAGAATAACCATAACCATGACCAATCATTGACACATGTTACTTTTCCAGTTTTTAATGAATTGATCACATGCAGCAATTAATAGTAAAATTAATAAATAACATATATAGTTATAATAAATGCCATTAGTAAACTATGTCACTGTAAGACAATACTAAGATCATTGCGAAAAGTAAATTTGCTAACTGTACAAAAATATATTTGTTACGGAAATTTTTCAATCTTTTGCTAATACTGTTGCAATCCTTTATCTTCATGAGTTGATGCCAATGAAGAAAAAATATTTATGTGAAGTTGATTGCTAATATATATGTAGTTTTGAAATATTATGCACAATCGATTTTGGTACTTTAAATCCTTCAACCATGGATTCAGATCAGGAACACCTTTTTACAGAAACTATAATTTTAAAGTTGAATTCAACAAAAATAAAAGATATTAACAAGGATCAGTAAACTGAAAGTATTTGTATCTGACTTAGAACATGAACATTTTCAAAATCTTTGGAGCTATGAAATATTTTATGATTTATAAGAATGTGATGAATTATGAGATTAAGGGCGGGGCTTGCAAGTGATGAGGAACGACATTCAAGCTGAAATTGGATCAAACTGAGTGTGACTTGTTATTCTTTCAGGTTTTTTCTCTAAACTCATTCAGGAGCAAGTCTGAAGGAGATGCCTTCATTTTCCCTTGAGGAAGCTCCTACTGGTACTCCCACATTTCTTCATGAAAATATATTAATATTTTTAATGAAGATATAGTTTTCAAAGTACCTCATCAGGATTGCTTATATGAATACAGTTTCCAAAATTCTGAGGTATTAAGTCACTTACTGTAAAAGGAATGTACATTATGGTGTGTTATATCAATTCATTCTGCTCATAAATTATCTCTTTTACAAGCTATTTGAAATTTTCCAAATTACTGTAGCTCATATTCTACCCAAATGGAAATGTCTAATAGGGCTGTTGCTGTAGAGAACAATAAGAAGTGGTTCTGTTTGGTTCTGTTTGGTTTGGTTTTCACTTGCTATATTTCTTGAAAGGGCTCCCAAGTGCAGGATTCTCAAGTAAACTGCTGAAGAAGGTCAGAGAGAGGGATCATTACACCTCAATGCAAATGTGTAATGTCCAAGCCCTTATGAACAAGTCAAAATATGCTATCAAGCATTCATTCCATATAAAAGGTAATGCATATAAAAACAATTTAATGTAATTTATTATCACCAAAATAATAGATATTACAGCAAATGAATTAGCTAAAATATGTAAATAGATGTAAAAATGTATTTAAGAAAAGCTATTGAGGAAAATGTGGACAAAAATAGTTTGACTTTCATTCACAACGCTGAGAATCAGTTTTAATGTTTATAAAGAAACAGTCAACTACAAAACTAAGCTAGTCCAAGTCTTGCATTTTGGAATCACTTCCCTGATCATTGTCAAGGATCCTCTGCAACCTATTTAAGTCATAGAGGATTTCAAAGCGTTATTGAAAGTTTATATAAGTCATTATACCCTTACTAGATTTATGTGCTTCCTTCGTCCTTATGCTACATGTATTGTCTACAACCAGTAGAAAGTGAGCACAAGCCACAGCGAGAGAGAGAGAGAGAGAACAATCAATGGCAGATTTTCCACTTTGTTCTATGTCTTTAGTATTCACTCCCTCCCTAAGTTCATAGTTATGTTTCTTAGCTTCCAGAACATGCTGCAAAATCTGCACACTCTCAAGATGGACAAGAAAATGCTGCAAAGTATGGCAGGATGAGAGAATCTGGGTATCCAGCTTTGATTCCTTTCTTTTCACATACACCTGCTGTCACCACGACTTGGCAGCATCCGTTTGTGGCCACTGAGAAGTGCTTTTTGAAAGTTGTTGGGTTTTGGGTTTTGGTGTGCCTTTTTTATATTTTAATATAAAATACTCCAATGGAAACAAAGGTAGTCCAGCACAAACAGATTTCAAAAATGTCATAACTAAACCCTTCTTTAAGCATGAAAAACAACACAGCCTAAAATATAAAGTATTGAGGTGTCCTCATAATAATTCTCCACATCATAAGACCCACAGATTTTCAACTATATTAAATAACTATCTCAACCCATGCTATGTTTTACACATGCAAGCAAACATATTTCTAGCGTCAAAATCCATGGGAGCTAATTTGCACAGGTACAATTTGCTTCTCTGTTATTTTTTTGCATGCAAAACTATCCCATGGGCAAATTAAAAAAAGCAAACAGACAAAACTGAAAGATTCACTCTGGGAAAACAGCAGGCTACTCTGGATATTTAAGAATTGTTCTGATATGATTACAAGGAGTAATTAAAAAAAAAAAAAAGAGGACCACTCCACTAGCTAGCAGGAATAGTCTCCCTTGAGGCTTGAGCCAGCAAAACACTCACAGGGCTGCTGACTCCAACAGTACAGCTCACTTGCTTTGAGCTAAGCAGAGTTTAATGGATTGAAGCCTTGATTAACAAATAGAGTTAATAATAAAGTATGAAATTAACTTGCAAATATGTCTGCTCTTGATTGAACTCTGTACACAATGGTTCATAGACATTTCTTCCCTCTTTATAGATCACTGTTTGTTCTGATCTTTTCTGTAAAGCAGAGAAAATACTAAGTTCCCACTGATCCTTATTTTCTAACAGAAATTATAAGCACATAAAAAGAAGAACAAATCTTACTCCAGGGCCATCAAGACACCACAGTGAACATGTCAGGTACACCTCAGAACTTCTTAGCAGTGATGACTACTTTTGGAGTACAAATTTATACTGTATTTATAACCCTGCTTAGTTGTCTTCCTAAAAAGTGCATAAACCGGACACTTTTTGTAACCATAATGACTAATATTTTACAATCCTTTTTTATTTAGATATCAGACAACTTGGTGGTATTTTTATGTCTGTATCTGTTATTTATAAGACTGTGGGGGCTTTCATGTTATTACTCCGAAATAATATTTACATATTACACTGAAATAACTCTTCTTAACATTGAATGAGCTCTAACACTAAGAGTAAAATATAGACCATTTTTCTGCATTTTAATTTCTGTTACTACTAACACCCACGTCCCCAGAGATTAGTGTCTCATATAGATTAGTACAGATCTAAAGATCATTATGGATAAAACAGTTGCCACTGGAACTCCATTTGACTTATGAGAATTAAGGCTGAAGACAGAAGGTGCTGGAGAAGAAAAATTATCTGAAGAAAAACACATGCAATCTGGTGTTCATACTACAGTTTGTTAGAAGACTGAAAATTTAATTAACCATAAACTAGAAACAATTTCTTTGTATGCATACCAACATTAAATGCAATGGCCAACAGTACAGAAAACAAAACTAAAAAGTCTATTTTAGTTATCCCGATACTTGCTTTTGAGGTAATACATGTTGAGGAATGTTATGTCACAGCCTTGTGGTGAGCACCTATATTTCTTACAGAGAAAACTGTCCAGCAAATGCTTTCATACAGACTCCCCACTATGTTTTCAGAGACTGAAATACATTGCTAAGCCTTTTCTTGCTTATTGAGGTATATTGAACAACTAGATTTTTTTTTTCAGTGAAGTTAGTCTCATATTTTAAAATTGGCTTTTCTATTTTAGGACTGTGGTTATTGAAAAACATTTATTCTGTTTGTAGTTTTGTGTTTAGTAATAGGTCAAAGCCTCTGGGGTTTCACACTTGAATGAATTACATCCTGGGGAATCCTGTGTACTGAGAAAGCCAGATTAATTAACATAATCAAACATGTCTCAGTAAAACCACTATCGAAAATTACAGTGATGTCATATCCCATCACAACACCCTCTTAAAATAGTGGAATGTTTAAACTGGCAATACAAGTGTGCTGAGGACTACATATATGAAATCTTTATTCCTTACCATTATGTATATGTGGTTTTCAACTGTCAGCTTGAAAACCAATCTAGTGTTTGTAAGAAAGTAAATAACTTTTTAGCTGAATACACCACTGCAAAACGTTTTGGGGTTTATAGATTCACATATTTTAACACTGGAGCCATCGCTGACTTGAATTGAATTTTAAGGCTCATCAGATTTTACTCAGTGGCTTCTGGACCAAACTCTGAACACACGTTTGACCTAGATCTAAAGACTTTAGAGGTGATGAGTTCTGCTCCCTCTTTAGTTGTCTCAATCCTTTAATTGCTTCAAAGTAGCATTATTCTTCTTCTCTTCTGAATTCATCTTTTCCCAGGTTCCAGTCTTGCCAATTTACTACCTCTACTTATTTTTAAAATTACCTTCACTTCATAATTGAGTTTACTTCATGAGGGTGTCTAAAGACATCTCTAAACCTTCCAGTTTTTTATGAGATTAACTTATTTAATCTTATATTAGAAAAGTATTCCAACTTGTGAGGTTCTTTTAGTTCTTTTCAGAAACCTTTCAAATTTGTTAGTTGCTGTCTTACAGAATGATTTATTTAAACATACTGAACCATAACATGTTTAGGATTGGGCATACTGAAATTATAATAATAACTTCTCCCGACTACAACTATGATTAGTTCATCTTAATATTCCGGACTAAGTCTATCACACTGAAAAGGAGATTAAGTAATCCTTCAATCCATATGTGCACTTTGGTTCCTCTGTATGAACAGTTTCGAATAGCTTCATGACCTTGCATTAAATTGTATAAATTGTGTTAATAAACTGAGATGCTCTATAAAATTGACCTTTCTTATCTCTTGCTGAGTCCAAACATACAAAGTTTTCAAAGTATTCCCATTTTTGGGACCCCCCTCCCCCCCAAAATAATATAGTGTTATGATCCAGATTAGGAACATCTCCTTCCAGTAACCTTAAAGCATTTTTGCCTCACAGACTACTTCTGGTGAGTATCTCTCAAGCTCATAAATACAAGTGATTTACTTTCAGTTATAACTAAATCCTGGTTGGATCAGAGAAATAGCAGCTATCCGGCCTGCTGGTAACAAGGATAATTTGAGATTGACATTGGAATATTTTGGTGAAAACTTGATTTCAACATACTAGTGTTTTCCATTTGTAAAGAATGTACTTCAATTAACCTCCAATACTCCTGAAAGTAAATTAAACAGCTCAGCTTTGTATGCATATGGTACACAAAAAACAGCTATCATGCTTTGAATGAGCAATATTTTTTGATGTGGTTACCCAGGTATATGAAGCATATATAAATAAACAACATTAATATTTGAGACAGCAGCTCTGTGGATTCCGGTTTTAAAATGGATGTTCAAACAAGTCTCACCTTTCGATTTACTGTAACTGCCAGAAGTACCAACAGATACCATAAAAATCTTCTAAAGATTGGACATAGCCATTTGTTTAGCTTTCTATAATAAGCAGGTAAGTCTACCAGTAGTGATATGGAAAGACTAAAAAGGTGGTAATTAAAACAATAGTGAATTAAAACACATAACAATTAGGGAATATTTTATCAAAGCTTGAAGACAACAGCATATACTTGGGTGCTTTGTTGAACTACAACATTTTATAAATCAAGGTGAGTTGTTTGAATTCACTCAGAGGAGAATATTTTAATATTCAACACTACCCACAGCAAATTTTCAAAAGCTTGAAAACAGCAATCTTATTTAGCAGAATAAAATGATGCAATGGTAAGCTGTCTACTTAAAGCACAAGCAAGCATGTATTATTCCCACAAGGGTTTTGAGATGCTTGAACTCCGCGTATCTAAAGTATAGACTGCAGTTATAATTAATAGAACTGTTCCTATTGGAGACATGGAGAGTTTGCGATGGTAGTTTTAACTAATAGCACCATAAGAAAAATGCATTTGCCTCAGTGCAAATAAATTAAATGTTGGACCAATTGTTGCATTACATAATGCACAAAGATAAACAGGACCCGGAGAAGCAGCCTCACTGCATACTTATTTTAAAGGGAAAGATAAGAATCAACTATTCTGAATATACCAAGTACTTCACTGATTCTGTAGAGCACCTGCATTGACAGACTATTCCTGAGCAAATTGATGGATTCTTTAGTTTGTTTGTTATTATGTTTTCACTTGAGGGTTTAAACAAGTTCCTTTCATGATCATTGTTGCCACCCAGGGCTAGAGTGAGGATAAAACCAAAAGGATCAACTTTTTGCAAACTGGACCTATAAACTTAGAGCATCCTTGCCTTTGTGTAACTACTACTAATTTAAGAAGTTCAGGGAACAAAGGAAAATTTATTAGTGATATTCTGGTGCATTCTTCACTGTACTCTTGATAGGTATCATCAAAAAAATCCCAGCTGGCTCTAAGATATGTGGTTGGCATTATTATTTAGAGATACCTGCTGGGAACAATCTTGAAGAAGAGCTAAAAAAAGGAATAAGGATATTGTGAAAATAGATAATATAAGTTAAGAACTGTGGTGACAGCTACATGTGGGATATTTTTGAAATTAAAAAAAAAAAAGGTAATATACCTGTAGGTGGAACATGTGATTGCTTTCAAGATTTGTAATTAAATACCCTATTTCTAACTCTCACCTCTCTTTGGATGTAAGGAATGCATAAAATCCCGGTTGTTTACTTCTTTCCTGCATCTCTTTTGCTCAATGACCTTTTAATCCTTTTTTTTTTCTATTCTGCGTTAAAAGTTGTTCTATATTTCACTCTTGCTCTTTCCATCTTCCTTTTTCTGCAATGAGTTTATTATACTTCCCTTCAAATTTCACTTTCTTTTACTTTGCTTCATGTGCCTTATCTTGCTGAACCTTTGCCTTTTTCCACATCTGCTTCTGTCTTCAGTACTTAAGTTTTTTATGTCTTTTTAATAGTTTTAATAAGACTCTGGCATGAGATAATTGTGTGGGCTGAGCAACTATTGGAGCTGCACAAGTAGTGGGGCTGCCATCTAACACAAGTTAGTGGCTACAGGAAAAAAAAAAAAGCCAGCAGATTATAGTGAGGCAGTCAAGGAGAGGAGGGTAGGCCAGGCAGATGCAACTCACAAATGCAGAGCTCTGTTCTGAACTGGTACCCCCAGACTTCTCCTTCTATTGGCTGTCACAGAGATGATGTGGGTATTCAAAGGCCATTGTCTTTAGGCTGACAGAGAACACCCCTACTATTACCGGGATGCCTGTTATTAGCCGCTTATCCCGGTAATCAGTCGAAGACGCAGAAATAATGAGAGCTGGAGTCCAAATGTTCAGAGCAAGGGCGGAAAGGGGGGGAACCCCTTTCGTTTTATTCTTATATACACTTTTAGAAATCACAGATCATTGGAGAAAGTTAACACTTCCGTCTCTAACTATATTGGTTAAAAGAAGTGTCCGTCAAAAGGATCTGTGTCCATGGGAAAGGAATGTAAAAAGATAATTTTTACAACAACATAGCTATGTTTACAGAAATCGTCCTTGAGACTGTCTAACAGAGAAAACTAGCTATTTTACAGTGAAAAATGGGCAACACCCCTACTTTACAATCTCATAGATATTTTCTCCTTCTGTCCTCCAGCTGTAGCCTTTCCTGACAAATCTTTCATTTTACTTCATGTGCAAACCATATAGATTCCCATAAGAATGTTTATCTCAATATCAACCCATAAAGCCTTATCTTTTGCTAAGGAAAGCAGCACCTGGTTTGCATGAAATGTTGTTTGGTTTCTCTAACGATAAATGTAATAATGTCACTTTCCTACTGTCACCT
This sequence comes from Climacteris rufus, assembly GCA_013398175.1. NCBI lineage: Eukaryota > Metazoa > Chordata > Aves > Passeriformes > Climacteridae > Climacteris > Climacteris rufus. The sequence goes on along the minus strand of VZRZ01006444.1, from coordinate 742,679 downwards.
GTACTTGTAACCTTAGTCTCTGATTTCCCCTCTTCTCATTAATAACTTTCCAGGTTCTCTCTTACAATGTTCTTTCCCTCGTTCCTTGCCATAATCCCTTCCACTCTCCTTTCCAGCCAAACTTTCAAACTCTTTGGCTTTCCCTCTCAGTGCACCTTACAGCACTAGATCATCTTCCTTTTCCGAAAAAGTGAAATAGAACAGGATATACTTTTTCTGTGTCAATCAGCACTGTACTTTCAAAGAAGAGGTGAAATACAGAGATGGGCTTCTCACCCCCTTTCAGCTATTTCCTAAGAAAAAGCGTTCCACCAGCCCTACAGGCAAAGCAGAAGCGTTCCTCTTTTCCCAATCCTTCCCGAGACCCGAGGTTCAGTGAGTTCACCCGACCTCTTTGACGGTCGCTGTCCTGTTTACGCACAGACCCCGCCGCCCCTGTCCCCGCGGGAAGGCAGGCGCTCAGACCGGGTCCGTTCTGCGCACAGACATGACCCGCCAGCCCCAGCGGAT
>VZRZ01006444.1:639614-741865 GCA_013398175.1 Climacteris rufus | reverse complement strand
CCGGAGCTCTCCAGGGTGCTGGGGCGCTGCCCACCCGCCCTCCGCAGCCGCGCCGCCGCCCGAGCCCGCCGAGCCGCGCCGAGCCGCGGAGCCCCTCCGATGCCTCCGACACCGCCGCTCCCGGGCTCCGCCGCCCCTCCGAGCAGCATGGCCCGGATTAGGTACCTCCGCGCGGCTGTCTCGGGCTTTTATCTGTGGGAAGCTGCGGTACTGCTCAGGTGAGTTGCTTTCTTTGGGGAAGTAGAGGTGTCCCCCCTTCCCGGGTTCGGGGCAGCTGAAATGCCTGGAACTGGCGCGGAGAGCCGCCGCGGTCACCGGCTTTCCTCACCACGGACGCTCGGCTACCTTGGGCAGCCAGGCTGTGGGCACAGAAGATAAATGCGTGGGGTCCACGCTTCCTGAACGGCTTCGTAACATTGCACTCTCAAATTTGATTTTGCATTTTGCAAGCCGGAGGTTGTGTTTCCCACACCTGCTGGCAGATAGAGTTTCTCTACATGATCTGTGAATTTTATCACTGTTTCTATCAGAAATTGTAACATCAATGATATTGAAAATTCTTAAGGTGCAAAGTGTGTATATGTAAAAGTTACAGAATGATCTGAGTTGGGAATATATTGACTTCCTTATTATTGTCAGTTCTTTACAGTAAAAGGAAAATCACAGATGGCATTAGGTCAGAAGTCTTACATAGAAACAGAAAAACAGTAGCTGAGTGAAGCGAGGATATGGTCTACAGAAGTTCCTTTAAGAGGGAAAGCATTTGTTGTACTACTGACAGTCTAGGATTTGTGTTATGAAAGATGGCAACATATCCATAAATTATGACCTAAGTAGAAGACTCAGGTTCATACAGCTTTTTCTACTTTCTTCCCAGCACACTCTTTCTAGGTAATATCATTATATCAATTCAAGCATTCTTTTAATATAGAGCTCTGGAAGTGTGGTGATAGCAGGTTAAAGGAAACTTGGAATCCTCTGTGAGGGAAAACTTTGAAAGAAAGAAAAATCACACGTGTAAAGAAACAGACTTCAATGTCATCATGTATTCACTGCTAATGCAGTTAGCCATGCTTGTTATCAACAAATATCCCAGCTCTGTATTACAATAAACAAATTATGGCATGTAACATGACAGTGCCCAACTATTTTAAGAATGACTTTGTTATTTAACAAAGATAAAAAAGGAAATTTACATTTGAAAAGACAGTTTGGGTATTGTACATGTAAGGGATTTAAAACCGCAAAGTTAAATCAGCAGCGTGTTGTGCCCCACAAGGATGGCACACTTCACAAATGTTCACAGGCTTATAGCAAATCTTTCCTTTCTGAATTTAATGACCTGCTTTGTATCAACATATGTAACATAAATAGTTTATAATGTGATTTTATTGCAATTGTGCCAAAAGAAATAGATTTTAAGAAACTTGGTCACATGGTATGGGATTGACACTGGGAGATAAAAATCAATGCATGTATAGTACATTTTAAATTTTCCAGCTGCATTGAGTGTTTAATGTTCAGAGTAGGTGGTCAAACCCTTGTGTAGTCCAGACAAAACAAGCAGTACTATGCTATTATTATTCTATTTCAATGTACTTATAAAACTTATTTTTCCTTTGCATATTATTCCATGCAGATTCCATCCTACTGTTGAATGGTCCATCCTTTATTTAAATGATATAAAAAAATTTATTCCAAGGGGAAAAAAAAGTGCTATAAAATCTGTTTTGAAAAGCTTACAGGTATTTTGCATCACGTAATTCTGGATTAACATTGAATTGTTTCCAAATGTATCTTATTTAACATAAAAATGTATCTTATTTAACATAAAATCAAACTATTCTCTTCACATTCCAGATAATTGTGGTTATCTGCTCATAAATTGTCATTTTACGATAATGAACATGGTTACTGTGCACAAGAACTATGTAGTTTGAGAAAGAGTTTAGAAAGCTGCTCAGAATCTATATACATCTTCCATATCAATCTCAGTATAGAGACTACTGGTGACTTTAGCTCGAGCAATAATACACAAGAAACTTGAGTCAGCTCGAAACATATAGGAGTCTTCCTCAGGCTTTAAAATGGGGGTAAAAATGGAAAAAAAAAAAAACCAAAACTATTAGAAACTGTAAAATTCTCATATCCTGGAGCCATTAATTTTAGTTCTTTTCCAACTTAAGCCTTGTGAAATGATTTTCAGTAGAGCATAGGGAACAATGATTTCACTCTGTGAGACCCTGACTCCAGCCTTAGCATCTATATAACACTTGATGAAACGATGGATGTGCTATGAATTTCTAGGAACAGTCAAACCTTAAGTGGTTTACTTGCTCACACATTTTGGAAGAAATAATGTTATCTTCTCTTACATCATGCAACTTTGAAACTTTTCTGCTCTTCATTAAGAAGTTGAAGCCTGTGTGAGAAAACTGAATGAACCTAACAGAAAAAGCTTTTGTTACTTGTCCAACAGCCCTGGGCTATTTAAAATTAATGTTTAAATGATATGCCTGTGAAGATAGAAAAAGGATATTTTGCAGTATAAATTTACAGACTTGATACTTTAATGAGCAAAGTCTCAAAAACTGGCATGCTTCACAAGAAGAAACTTCACCTCATTTATTTTTTTAAAATAATTTATTTTTCATTCCAAAAACCCCTTCAAATTGCAGTGACTGAAACAAGATGCATATTGGTCATTGTAGGATCTATTTATTAATTTGATTTCTGAAAGACATTGTAAAAATAATAAAACACTAGAAGAGCAATGAAACTGGGGAACAGTCTAGAGTGTAAGTCTTATGAGGAGTGGCTGTGGGAGCAGGGGTTGTTTAGCCTGGAGAAAAGGAGACTCAGGAGAGACCTTATTGCTCTCCACAACTCCCTAAAAGGAGGTTGTAGCCAGGTGGAGGTTGGTCTCTTCTCCCAGGCAAAAAATGACAGCACAAGAGGAAATGGCCTCAAGCTGCACCAGGGGAGATTCAGGTTGGACTTCAGGAAAAATTTCTTTATGGAAAGGGTGGTCAAGCATTGGAATTGGCTGCCCAAGGGGGTGGTGGAGTTACCATCCCTGGAGGTGTTCAAGAAATGAGTGGACTTAACACTTAGAGCTACGGTTAAGTTGACAAGGAGATGTTCGGTCAAAGGATGGACTTGATGATCTTGAGGTCTTTTCCAACGTAAATGATTCTATTATTCTGTGATTATGCACAGTCTTTCATAATATTGTGCATGTTTGGACTACTATGCCATAGATTAATAACACACTTATATTAATAGATTTCAAACATGAAAAACAATGGATAAAGCACACAGCACTCTGGTTTATGTAATATATTTGAGGATGGAGGAAAAAGCTATAATCAAACCCAAAATAAAATAATATTGCTTATTAAGGACTGCCAGTGCAAGCCCCATTGTGATAAGAGGATGGAGATGTAAAAAAGAGGGTAAAATCTAGGGAAAATAATGTGATGTAGACTAAAAATAACTGTAATTCACTACCAAAGAAGGAAAAAAAAATCTTAAATACAGTTTGAAGTTATAATAATATCTGAGTATTCTTCTGAGTTTTCATTGAAGAAATAGTGTTAACAAAAAATCTTCTGGATTTGTCTGAATTCCAAGAGGTCATGATGAAAGCAAGAGCATACTTGTAGAGTCAACACGAAGATCGTATTTGAGAGTCAAACAGTTTTTTAACCATTCAAGAACTTGCATGGATGCCAGCATTGATCTATTAGAATTTCACTGTCAGGGACTTGCCAGGGACTTGCTTGCTTCTTTAAAGGTGAAGTGTATCTGTTTAGACCAGTGCATGGGGAAAGCACAGAGTGAAAAGGTAGGTGGCACTGTGGAAATGCAAAATAGATTCTCCCTATGTGGTATTTCTTTATTTATCTATATTACCATAGAACAAGAATTGTGATAAAATTAGGTCATTGCCTCTTTCCTTGTTCTTTGCACTACTCCATTGGCTTTACATTGAAAGAAACAGTATCACAGAGATAACTGCTCTTAGAAACCAGATTCCTGTGGAAAAAACCTCCATGCAACCTAAATCTGGGGCATATATGAGTTCACAGTTAACTGATTTTGGAATTGTTCCTGTATTTCATTGCAATTTGATTTCAGATGAATAGCTATAAGAAGCAGAAGTCATTATCCTTTAAGCCAGTATTAGTTCCTTCAAATAATGAAAGAGAAAAAAATGCAACAGCTATAAACTATTAAGTCTGACATAGCATCACAAACATCTTTGAAAATATTTTCAGGTGTTCTAATGAGGATTCAGTAGCTTATTAATATGTTAAGAATTATACCTATAATACTACTCAAGAAATAAAATGTCTGTTACAATCAATGTGTGAATAAAAGTGTGTGAAAGAAAATGTATTGTTTCAAGACAAGAGCACTGAGGCACAATACCTTTCCTTGGCAGCCCAGACTAAATTTTGAAAATGGTTTCTGTGGAATAAATCAGTTGACAGACTCCAGGTGTAATGAAGAGCATTTAGCACGTCTCAGGGAAGCAAAGGAAGGATAGGTGAGCTGTGAGTTCAGATTCACAGCAAGACATGAAGAAACAGGATTCTGCCATAAAAGTCTGCAATCCCACAGCACCCGCACAGGAGAGGGGCAGTTCAAGCAACAGTTCAGACTGATGGGCAATGTTGGTAGTGAAAAGGTAGGTCCAAGGTCAAACCAAAGAATCAGGTCAGCAGATCAGGCTCACAATCAAAATTGTGAAGGTACAAGACTGGGTGAAAGTATACCTGCACACTATCTTGTGCAAAGAGCAAGAGCATCTCCCCGGTACTCCTGAGGGTGAAAAAAAAAGGAAAACCAAACACAGATAAAAGAAACAAAAGCAGGTCCTGAGAGAAGAAAGGCAAACCCCTGCTGAGGATTCTACAAGACAAAAGATGCACTGCTACATTACCAGAGCTTGCACTGAACCCAGGTAGTCAAACCACTGTCATGATGGGTCCTTATAGAATGTTAGAAGGAGAGCAACAGGGTTGCCTTGCATTAGGGCTCCCTTGCATGTACCCTTAAGGAGGCACTGTACTTTCCAAAACTCAGACAAAAGCTGAGTGGGCTTTTTGTGATCAAGAATATGTAATTTAAATTCCCTTGTATTTCAACTATACTACTGAAGACACCGAAATCCCTTTGTACCAAATAGGAGTTTCATCATGAGTACAAATTTGATCAGAACTTTAGTTATCCATTCTTTTTTTTCTATAAAAACTCAGTTATTTTTCCAAGTGACTACTATAGTTATCATTTTGGGAAAGAATTACATGTATATTTGTGTTTTTATAGTACTATATGCTGTATGGAAATTAAATGACAAAGATCTTTCAATTAAAACCATGAATCTTTCCATTCTTACAGCGCTAGTGACATTTTCTCACTTTTCAACTTCTCCTAATTCATTCCTAGCCAATTGATGCTAACAGCTGAAAGCAATATTGTGAGATAAGTGCTGTACTTGTGTATGATGATAAGTGTAATAGCTCCTCTATCAGATTAGTCTTGTCCAGGCATCCCAGGACTCATAACAATCAGAGAAAATGAACATTTTTACAAGATTAGAGCTTCTTATTTTAACAGATTCAGAATACAGGCTTCAAATGACCTTACCAGTATTATGTAATAATACCTATAGGGAATTATTCCTGCAAATCAGCTTTTCTCAAGTAATGAATGATGAAGAGCCCCTGTGTGTGGTGTTGCTTTTTGTCCTCTTTACTGCTTTTCCTACTGATCTTCATGATGTTTAGTGAAAGAATCAGTAAAGCGAGATAGGAAATAGAATATATAACTTTAACTGATACATAGGCATCATGAATAGGTCAAGTAAAAGGCAACTTTTTGAGGAATCAACTACCAGCAGAAGGGGAACATCTCAGAGAACAGAAAAAGACACAGTAAAAAAATATGTTTAACAAGTATGCAGACCAAAACAGAAGAATAGGAAGAGCGTGAGGAAGCAGAATAGTCTGCACAATAAAGTTAAGAGAAAAGGATGAGAATCTTTCAGGTTGTACTTTTTTTCTAGCACAATCCATTACTTTTCATGGCTTCTGAAGCAATATGGTCTTTTCTGGCTGATGTCTTTAGATGCTGTGTCAATGGAAGTGCTGAGTGTGAGAATAAAAAGAATGAGGAACAAAGTAAAAAAAAAAAACCAGTATGTGTTAAAACAAGCATAAAATAATGCATTTCACTATTACTTTTCCAGTTAGATGTCTAATGAATTGCTCCAACATACTTTGTTAAATACAACAGCAAACAGGGTAATAACATTTGATCTACACTTAATTGGACTTTCTACATAATGAACAGAATCACAGAATCAATTAGGTTGGAAAAGACCTCTAAGTTCATCAAGTCCAACCTGTAACTGAACATCACCATGTCAGCTAGACAATGGCACTAAGTTCCACATCCAGTCTTTTAATAAACACCTGCTGGGACAGTGACCACACTCCAACATTTTTTATACAATTTTTCTATACCGTGTACCACCCCGTTACTTCTCTGGGCTTACCACTGATGTACAAAATAAGTGGGGACAGCAGGGAGAGTCAGGGCTATTTCTAGGTAGGAACTTCCCTAAGGAAGATCAGTCTTCTTCAATACTGTTATTACTGAAGATTCTTGCTGGTGACATGAAATATTATCAAAATGCAGTTTCCAAGGGAAACCATTTGAGACCACATAAAAGGTAGGAAATTTCAAGAACACTCTGGTCCGACACAGTCATGGTCACTGATGGGGCTGTTGGAATAGTGGTGTGGCACAAGTAGTGAGGCTACTGACTAGTACAAATAGGTTATAGGAAAAAGCAAGGCAGCACATTATCCTGATACTCCTTTAGTGAAACAATAGAGTAGAATACAGGAGTATGAAATTTTCTCAAATTGTTAGGTTAATTCCTATTAACCTGCATGGGATTCTTATATTTAAAACTAAATTAGAAAGAGTATCACAAGCAAAATCAGAACTGTTATGACATTTAAAAAAGCAAACTCCTGTTTTTCCTCTTTATAATTAAAATTCGAGCTGTAGTTATAACTATATAACCTACTGTCTTAATATTTTGCTCTTTGTTGCATTCCTTCTTGGACATAAAATAGATATATAAATGCATTTAATCTAAAAAAAGTATTGGATTATGCTACCTGTCACACCATTGCTTAAGGCTTCATATACTAAATACAGTTTATGTTAAGACTCCACTATGTCTAGAGTTTATCTCCAGTTCCTTGTAAAATACATTCTGAATACATTTTCCCCTTCTGAATTTTGAAAGGTAAAATATGTATCTACTGTAATCCTAAAAAGCATCTCTGAGGACCCACAAGTACCCGAATATGTAATTCACAAATGACTTTCTACAAAATTGGCTGTTTATAATTTTGCATTATTTTTTACCAACAATTAACTTTAATTATTTATAATTTCACAAGTAACCTCTCAGCAGAAATACCTAACTAATACAGTTATACCAGCATGGTTCTCAAAGGTAGATTTTATTTATTTTTTTTTTAACTATTATGACTTTACATCTTAGTGGGGGACTGCAGAGTTTAGGAACTATTTTGTGAAAAGTTGGTTTGTAATCTCCTGGAATAGAGTGGGACTCAATTATTAAAAAGATCCTGAGTTTTTGTCGTGCTAAGTCTTTTAATTTCATAGTGTTCAAAACTGCACTGTCCTCTATTAGATTCAGTAATGCACAGGAGAGTCCATTCTCTGAGCATATGTAGGCTAACACATCTCCATCTGCAGGGGCCAAGTAAACTTCCAGTTTTGTGAGCAATATATCTGCTGACTAAGAGTGCCCTACTAGATAAAATAAATGTCACAAAGTAGTAAGTTGCTGGGAAAAATAAGCGCCTTGAAATCAATCATGACTACAGCACTGACCTCACACAGCTAAGTTGTGGCTAACTCCTGTGTTCCAGGATAAATGTTAATTCTATGTCTAAGCATCTATATAGCACTTCTGTGAAGGGATGTGCATCTGTGCAATGTTTTCCCTGATGCTATTGGGTCAGATCCATTACCTCTGACTCAGCAGTATCAGAACTAAATTCAAAATGGGCAGATTTCAGCATCATATCTGGACTACAGCCCTTAAAACACTTTTTTTTTTTTTTGTAATCCATAGAGGGTTTTTTCATTCCTTTACTCCACTAGAAAGAATTCTTTATGTAAAGTTTCTTTTCTTTTCTCTTTTCTCTTTTCTCTTTTCTCTTTTCTCTTTTCTCTTTTCTCTTTTCTCTTTTCTCTTTTCTCTTTTCTCTTTTCTCTTTTCTCTTTTCTCTTTTCTCTTTTCTCTTTTCTCTTTTCTCTTTTCTCTTTTCTCTTTTCTCTTTTCTCTTTTCTCTTTTCTCTTTTCTCTTTTCTCTTTTCTCTTTTCTCTTTTCTCTTTTCTCTTTTCTCTTTTCTCTTTTCTCTTTTCTCTTTTCTCTTTTCTCTTTTCTCTTTTCTCTTTTCTCTTTTCTCTTTTCTCTTTTCTCTTTTCTCTTTTCTCTTTTCTCTTTTCTCTTTTCTCTTTTCTCTTTTCTCTTTTCTCTTTTCTCTTTTCTCTTTTCTCTTTTCTCTTTTCTCTTTTCTCTTTTCTCTTTTCTCTTTTCTCTTTTCTCTTTTCTCTTTTCTCTTTTCTCTTTTCTCTTTTCTCTTTTCTCTTTTCTCTTTTCTCTTTTCTCTTTTCTCTTTTCTCTTTTCTCTTTTCTCTTTTCTCTTTTCTCTTTTCTCTTTTCTCTTTTCTCTTTTCTCTTTTCTCTTTTCTCTTTTCTCTTTTCTCTTTTCTCNTGCCCTGCCCTCCCCTGCCCTCCCCTGCCCTCCCCTCTCCTTTTTTTAAGGAGCAGATTTATCAGACTTTGCTTAAACTCTTAATTTGCGAGAGTTGTAAAATATCTTGTAGTTTCCCTCAGTTCTTGTACACTAAACATTGATAGTCAATTGTTTTTAACATAATACTATAAGTTTTTCCTACACAAAATGAATATGAAGTGTCCCCACTTGAGACAGTAATCTATGATTACAAAAAGTACAATACAGTGGAGAACTGGAATTAAAAATGCTATTTGCAAGTTTCTCCATATATATGTTAAAATTTTACCAATTTTTTCTCCAAAACATATCCCAAAATTCAGGTGCAAATGAACTCTCAGAATATCTCTATCTGTTTATCTTTTTCTGTTGTTCCTCTACACGTCTTTGGCCCTAAGAGTGCTCAAATTTTCATCTGTAATCAAAATGTGAGCACAAAGGTACTTGTTGAGATTCCCTAAATAATGCTTAACAGAATGCTCTTTTTCATCCTTTTTAATAGGGATTACTCCTTCAGGAGACAATGTGACTTGCACATAATAAAGCTTGCAACACTCTTTGGGAAGGGGGCAGTGTCCTCAATGCCTTCACAATGGGGCAGGGGGGGAGGGGGGGGTGCTCTACCTGGACCCCATGAAGTCTCTTGCTCAGCTCGTGGAGGATTTGCAAGGGTAGTGGGGGATAAGAGCAGGTCATGACCCATCCTTCCCCCAGCTTATTTCCAATTCTTTACACAAAGCTCAAAAGACTGGGATGATAATTGAGGGGATGCTGGCATAATGCAGGTTAGAATAGCAAAGACTAAAATATGTATCTGAGGGGAAGTTTAAACATCACTTTCTGTGCGTGAAAGAGAATGCGTGTAGTGGACCAGGATAATTTTGGTGGAAGCACGAAAGGCTAGCAGCACTGTTTTTTTAACCTTCACGTTATTTTCTCTGACTTATTCCGTAAGGAATATGCTTCAGTGCATGCATTAGGAATACTGGGTTCTGTCATTATGTGGCATGAATTCTGTCACTCTCATCATCACCCTGAAGCTCAACTCCATTGTTGTTAAAGAAAGTCTTATACTGAATTATTACAGTGTTGATCCTGAATAGAATTAATAAAAAGGAAAAAAATACTCAACCACATATTTTATGTAAATTAATACAGCAGGTTGAACATCATTCCTGTTTCACAAAAAATTCCAAAGCTCTGAAAAGATTTTGTCACTTTTTCAATGCATAAAAAGAAGTTTAAGTTGCAGAAAGCAGGAAAAATCTCAGCTAATTCTGTGGGCAAGATGTTCAGAGTCTGAAAATTAGAACCCAAGACTCCGACTTCAGTTGCCATTGACACTCAAAAACTGACTGTGACTGACAAAATAGAAAGGACACTGAACTATACTCCACCCAAGCCTGCCAGCATTTCATAAAACAACATTGAAACAGATACATTTCTATAAAACTTTATTTCATGAGAACTTTATTTTTTCAAATAGAAATATTTTGTCTTAATTGAAAATTCTAAAGTAATAGTAATAACACAGAGCTACACTATAATTAGCTGGCTAATCAAAACAAACAATTTCATGAGAAGTGTTTTGGGAAAAATCTTTATATAGTGACTTTTTAGGCTATAGTCAGCTTTTCTCTAAGAGAACTTATGTCTTATCAAACTTATTTTAGAGAAAAAATCAAATCTAAACAGCTATCAGACATGCTCACTCAAAATACAGGACTGATACCAGCAGAGCTTCTCTGAAGCAAACAGAATAGTGTTTAATTGAATTGTTCAGTCTTCACAAATCTGGGGTTTTAATTAAAAATCAAATTTTTATCTAGAAGATAACAGAAGAAACACAGTAAAGAACCCAGTTTCAGTTTTGGTTATGGTTTACAGCTCATAAAAGTGGATTTTAAAAGCCAAACAAGACAAAAGAGGAATAGAATACTTATGACATACTAATTGGTTTTTAATTATGATTACAAGAAAGATATCTTTTCTACAGATGTACATTTTAGTGAACACTTTCTGTTTATATTGTTTATTCTGTTTACAACCTAGTAAAGGCAAAGCTGATGGGGCACTGCCACAATTGTAAAAAATCCATTAGAACTAGAAAACTCAGTAATACACATCTCTACAATTTAAAGGACTTTTTGAGATGCATTCAAAATACAGAACCAACAGAGCAACCATAATATGTAGAGTTCTGTTTGCAGAAATCACAGGCTTTTCCTAGATCTTGGAAGAATTGCCTTGAGAAACGACACTTTACAGTCAAAAGTCTCATTGGCATTAATTCACCTTTCAATCTTGTGTTGCCTCATTGTCTTCAGCTGTATTACTGTTCATTATGGTGGTGAAAGACACCAGTCAGTTCCTGTGCAAGTTCAATTGGTTAGGGGCATCATGCATTAACCATGACAATAAATGTAATTGTTCAACTCTGACAGCTTTTATAGAAAGATATCTGGTGTAATAATATAGAATATTCGGAAATTATTTTACTTGATCATTTTTCAGTCTACCCATTATGCCAGTAACTTTTCTCCATTATTCAGCTAATACACAAATTACTCTTTGTAGTGAGAGAATAATGCAAGTTCATACTACTATAAATAAATGATTTACAGCTTCTACTTTCAAAAATATTCCATTCATTTTAGCCAAGTACTTTCTATAAAAAAAATTAATTGAATTTGGAGAACATCTAACTATCTTTAATTAAAAAGTTGCCAAAACCTAGACCTACTTAGTAGGTCCTTACTAGGTCCTTTATCAGAATTTGAATATTTGAAATATTCTCTCCTCTTTGAGGCAGCTTTTTCCTCCCCCAAAAGTAGACTGAATAAATTAGAAAATGGTAAGAAACTAAGACCTGAGTTTAGAACATTTATAAAAATAGTTTATACAACAGGTTTAAAAGACTATTAAGTAGATGCTTCTGGGAAAACAATGAAAAAATATTCAGAATAGAGGCATAATTCATTAAATATATTCATTCACATGATGCATGGCTGAAACTGGCAACAATAAATTTGTCTTGTACAACAAAGCAAAATTACAGAGACAACCTGTAGGTTGTTGAATCCATATCTTAATGCAGATAGAAAGTGTTGCCCATAGGATTATGAAGAATGCTGACAAACTAGTTTTCTTTCTTTATCCTCAGAGATTTCTTTTCCTAAGGGACGGGTAAAGCATTGTGTTTATATATATGTACCAAGTCACAAAACAAAAGAAAATTTACACAAATTTAACCTTACCTAGACTATAATGCCCTCTGGCCTCTAAAATGATTATCATCTCAGAGTGACTTAATCAGAAGACTTAAAATCGCTTTATTCTCTCGTTTTCTCTTTCTGTTAAGAAAAGGTGAAACATTCCACAGCAATCCAAATTTTTTTGAAACTATAGTACATAATTTATGTACTTTATGTAAACATGTGTTTACTTTAACAAGCTATTTTACTTCCATGATAAAAATGGCCTGAGGAAAACTGTAGGGCAGAAGGAATTCTCAACTATATTAATAAAAGCAAAAGAAATATGACATCATAAAGGTGTCAGGAACTTAATAAAAAATGCTTGAAAACCATTGCCTAAGATACAGGAGCACTAAAATGTAATGTTAATTCTGTAGCTGAAACAGACAAATTATTTTTTTTCACATCTGAATGAAAATATTTTTTAACAGTTGCATTGAAAAGCAATCCCATGTATATTTCATGTAGCTTTCATTTATAACCACTAAAACAATGAAGAATGGATAATTAGTGAACTTAAAATGGAAAGTTTTCTTGTTGCACTTAAAAAATGTTACCTTGGCTGAAAATGTGTCCTGATGTAACTCTATTTATCTCTGCAGCATTATATAAAAAAATTAATCTGACCATTTGCACTTAGTCAAAATAAGAGGATAAGAGGGCACCTAGAAAATTTAGTAGAAAATCTAACTTGTTACACAAAATATTTAAAATTTTCTTTAGGCTTTTTCTTAGAAAATACCTCTTTAAGCACTTGGTGGTACAATGCGTCTGCTCCCTTAGTTGATATGACAGTCTCTTCTCTGGTAAACATGAGTTAAGAATTCTGTTTTTTCCCTGTTCTGATAAAATTATTATTGTATAAAACATTGCAGAATATGAAAATCTGCGTTTTCATTGCACTAGGAACTTTAAACTTGATGACCTACAACAAATAAAAGAGATTTCATCTTTAATTAGCAAGAAACACGTTGTTGTCAGTTTTAGCAGAAATAAAGTGAAAATCATTTGGAATCTAAGTCTTCATTGACACATTGCAAACTTAATTCTTTCACCTTCATTTTCCTATCTTTGGCTTTATTACATGCCATCCTCTTCCACTATTTTTTGACCATTGGAAACTTTTTTTTGGTCTCTCAGAATGAAATTAATTTATTCACCAATAAAGCATTATTCAAATAGTTATTTTCATGCTGGAACACAAAGGAGTTGGAAGGAAATTATGTCCTTGTGTTTCTCTTCTGACATAGCTATCTCAGTTAGCCAGTTTAAACACCTCACCTCAAAAGAGCATCGCACTACTTAACTGAACAAATGCACTTTAATGACAAACTGTGCAAAAATTTGGAAAAGCCTTAGCATTATCCACAAAAATCAAACACATTAGCATTGTTTATGCTTTATATTGATGCATTATAATTTTTTGTGCAAAATTGAAGGCAGTTTTTATCTTTCTAAAAAGAGTGGGACTTATTTTTGTAAAAACAAGGAAAACACTTTAATTTGGATGGGCTCGAGGCCTTCAGTAATCTTTCTTGTTAACATTTCTTTGTTTTTCTTTTAAGCTGTCACATGCTGGAACATTCTTCTCTCAAAAAGGTATTTTTGTCAGGATTACCTACTTGTCTTGAATAATGTGTACAATTTCTGCTTACTATAAATTCTGATCTTGTTAGTCCTTTACCTACTTAATTAGTAATCAGATAGACACTTCCATTACAAGAAAAGCCACCCTATGCTTCTTTTCTCATCAAAGTAATGCTTGTTTTCCCCATTAATTTCACCAAATGTATTTTATGAAGGCCTATATTGCTCCAAAGAATTTTGAAGACTTTCAAGGTTTTTTTTGAAGACTTTTCAAGGTTTGAAGACTTTCTTCATATCACAAAATCTTATTGCTAAAGTGTTCAGAATGCAAGACCCTGCCAGACGATCCAACAGGAACAATTTGAGGATCATTTCCTTTTAGCAGACCTTGTTAATTACATGGCTACATTGAACAATTTTTGTTTTAAAAATTGATGAATTCTATAACCATTACTTGCAGTTATGGAACCAAGGAGACTAGTAATGAGATTTATTCACCTAACCATTACTGGTGAAGCAGTGAATAGGTACTAGTAGACTAATTTACTGAAATGTTTTTGTGTAGTAATGTTTGGAAGATGCAATTAGGTGCATATTGGCTGTAGTTTTTCATTTTCTTCTGAGGGTGTAATTAATTTCTTTGAGCTTCTCTGGAAACATTTTAATAAAAAGTGCATTAAAAACCTTAAAACATCAGCTGGAGAGAATGGACCACAAACACAACATCCAATTGCTTCAGGGGTTTGGCCACACTTGCTGTCTGAGAGAATAAGTTCAGTAATGAAATGAAAGAGCTACTGGACCATCACAATGTGTGTAGCAGTATGCATTGTAAGATGAAAAACAAACCTTCTACCTCTCTGAATGACTACAATAGATTGTGTTTGAGACAAAAGAAGTAATTTATGAGCAGATGAGAAAAATCACCAAGACAAATATGACAGTAATTTGGTGTTAATGTAAGATTTTCGAGACAAAATATGTAAGTAGTTTACCTATAGAAGGAAGAAAATTAACTTACCGTATAGATAATTTGTAACAATTGTATTCAAAAGTCTGTGAGACTCTGGAGACTACTCTCAGAATAAGTTGGATAAATTAGCGGGCTGTCCTAAACTGGACTCCAAAAATCTTCTCTAGGAAGTTTCCAGTGGAAGGTAATATTACAGCACACCATATTCTTTCTTTATCTCTGTCATCTACCTGTAGCAGCAACAAAATGAGAAGACTCAGCAAATGGTGTAAGATGTCATTTCTTTCTTCACTTTTGTCCATACTGTTCTTATTAAGCCCTTCTGGAGTGATATGATCTTATAAAAATGCGGATAGTAGTCCATTACTTCTCTTCTTCAATATTTTCAAAGAAATATGTATTTTTTAAAGCTGAAACAACACACTGAAATCAATTTTTAATAGCCCACCTTGAAGATGAATGTTTAAATGAGATAAATCAGTGAAAAACAGCACTTTGAGCGCAGCACACAAATGATACAAAAGTCTCAAAGACAGTACCATTGAAATTACCTTTGAAAGTATACATTTTAAAATAGAGCTTATATAAAGCAATTACATATGTAAAGTTTCTTTTTCTGTGCTTTGCTGAAAGTGTGCAGAAGTTTGGGATAGAGAGAAAAGAGAGAGCTTACAGGTAAAATACGATAGTACTTCAGAAAAAAAAACCAAAAACATGAGAAAGCAATATGATTTTTGCAGCTTTAAATGTTTTAAAGAAGGAAACATTTGTGGAGACTGTAAAAGTCCATTTGAAGAGTTTTCCTCATTAATTTTCTTTTGGAGGAAAGGAAGAGAGATATGTTCTGTCACAAATATGCCTACTTTAAATAGACGTTTCAGGAGATTCAGATTCATGACCCATCCTTTATCTTGGTAGCTAAATTGCCAGCTGGTAGATGAGATCTCCCATTTAAATTCCATAGATATTGATGCTCTGGCTGGGTAGTTGCGTTAACTAAATTTTTTTTGCAGACTTCTATAGTAGCAACTATTTTAAAAACATAAAGGATCAATAATAATGCAAACATATTCTCAGCATAGGATTACAAAAGAACTGAGTCCCACCGCCTGCAATCACAGTCATACATGCCACAGCATCCTAAGGCCTAGCTCCATCTTGAAACACACAGGGCTCAAAGTATTAAACTATTCCTGAACTGCAGTGTTTCAGTAGTTGAAAGTCTTTGAATTTTGATCTAAATTTATACCTGGCTGTGTCACATCCATTTGCTTTCAGACAACATTATAGTTAACTGACAATTTTTTATTCTTTGCAGATGCCTGTCATAGATAGAACTTTAGCTTCCTTTTTCCTAGTAGTGGTCAATGTCTGATTTTTAAAGCTGCCCGTAGTTTATGGGCAGCTCAAGTGCAGTTTCCACTCTGGAGCTTAAGTCCCTGCTGTGCAAGGAGCTGATGCTCATACAACTGTTTAGTAAGTCAAATACCCAGCTGTGAAAGGAATTGAGCAAGATGAACCAACATTACGACGTGTAACTTGAAAACCTGATTACAGCAACTACTAGCCTGCAACACAGCCCCTGCCTAGAAAGACTCTAAGACACCATTTCACACTTGGAGCTATGCCCATTGCTTCCTTTCCTTAAGCTCTGCAGATCCATCAAGTGTCTTTTGACAGTCTGGAGATTTCTGCATGAGATTTGTAATGTCTAATCTGAATTAACCTGCTTTTCTATATATCAGAGCTCATTCCTTTTCACCAAGCTAGCCATATAATAAATACCTTATATTTTGCTAAATTGTTTCCTCTAGAAAGATGTATTGTCTTGGTGGATACAGTTTGATCTTCTGTTAAGTTATTATTAAACTGTTTGCCCAAATTACAATTTGAATTTGTCTATCTCTCATTGGTTTTTCTTCTGCCTTTCTTCTTTAGATAAATGTCCAGCATATTCTGCCCCGTTCAGATATTTATACACTTCAATTGTGATTTTTTTTTCACTCTTCTGTTTTGATAAACTAAGCAGATTAAACTCTTAAAGTCTCTTATTTGAAGCAAATTTCCCTGACTCTCAGGTCATGGCTTAGTGGCTTTGTTCAGTACCTTTCCAAATGCTTTAATGTCCTTTTAAAACTTGGACATGGAATTTGATGCAACATCCCAGAACTGCTCTCATTAATATCGTATAAAATAATAAGTGACCTTCATGCTTCTACTCACTCTTTCAATCTTTCCGCACCACTGGATAACACAGTAGCTCAGTGAAAACTTTACCACAACAATGCTGAGTTGTTTGACAAATTGACAAACCCTAACCCTAACCCTCTGAATGTTTTAAACTCTTCTCCTTAAATGGGCTGAATTTAAGAAATAGGTTATTTTCCTGACATCATAAGTATTTATGCCTCTGTCAATTCTTTTTGCATTTCTTAGTTTTTAGCCATCAATTATTTTGCATTTTCTTTCTAGATCATTTGCTAAACACCATTCTTACCAGTAACTTTTTGTCTGCAATTTAGGATGTGGGTGCTGATCTAGAGAAGCTGCATCTTGTCTGTGCCAGGCTGATTCGTACTCTCTAACACTGATATCCCACTTGAAATGTCTTCAGCTCCACCTATTAGTTTCTGATTCAAATATGACTTTTAGTAGGTCATGCACTGTCAAAGACCTGTGACTTAGGACATTTTCCTATCTCAGTGCATGAAATTCCAACTTGACAGTCTTCAAGGCATTGACGCAAATCTCATCTGTTCTCAGATGGGACAGATGAGATAGGTCTCATCTGATAGGTGAAAAATTATTTAATAGACAGAATAGACCGAAGAAAGGAATAATTATAGTCCTTGTAACTCAAACTTTCTGTTCATGTCTGGTTTTGTGAAACAGCTTATTTGAAACAAAAATTCTTATGCTAACTTTTGATGGTGTGAATTTATCTGGTCACAAATAATTTCTGAATGCATCTTTTGACATTTTCAATTTTTTTCTTTGTTCTTGTCCACACCTTCAGTTAACAAATTTCTTTTTAATTATTTTTGAAGGTTTAGTTTATGTTGCAAAGATGTTCAGGATACATCCAGGAAGCTGAAGTCAAGTACTGTTCTAAGTCTGAAATTGGAAAATGGTTTAAATCCTTATAACTCTTAGTAATATTTGCCAATAGCTCACAGGAACAATGTAGAATCACTACTAGGGAGAGCACCCTTGTTGGTAACTTTTCCTCATAAATTATGTACAGACCAGAAGACTGTGAGGTTATAATCTCTCTCCAGTAAATGACTTCAGAGATGGGAAGCTTCTTCTGTGAAAAAAGTGTACAACTTTCTTTCTCAGTAATTTCATGTCACATAATGACTTTATGCTAATCACAAGTCCATTGTATCTTTTGAATGCACTTGCTGATATTAAAATTCTTAGAATTCTGCCTATGTCGCAGTAATGACACAAAGGAAGGAGACAAGGACACCCATCAGGAGAGCAAGAAGCAACTGCCGGAGAAACTCCGAGCAACTGCTGGGCGAGACCCACCCTGTTTATTTTATATGCATTTTAGAAATCACTGTCCATTGGAGGAAAGAGCTTGTTGTCCTCAATCACAGTGGTCAAAGGAAATGTCCATCAAACTTCTGTGCCCAGGAGAAAGGAATGTAAACAATAAGATACTGTTACAATAACATGGCTATGTTTACATAGAAGAATGTGAGAAACTAGTTACGAAAGAATGATAACATCCAGAAATGCAAAAGTCAGGGCAACAGGCCTGTTAGAAAATGCATGCACAAATTCTTTAAAGAACTATGACAGGTCAGAATAAATTCCCTCTGGAGGCACGCAAAGCCATTCCTGGACTTATGCAATAGCTGTGTATCGAGGATGAAGTTATGTGCATTATTAACACTAAAAGAAGCTCAGTTCTTAGTTCATGAAAAGAGTGTAACTTTCTCTAACCCCTTAGCCAGAGGCCTAGCTTTCAAAGACAGTGTGCAATAAAACTGAAGAGCCCTTACCATGCAGATTAAAATTTTTATATTAATCTGTAAGCAGAAAATCCTTCCTAAAATCCACAGCTTTACTCAAGTTTTTCTATATTACCAAGTCTTGCTCCTTTTTAACTAGATGAGTATTCTACATGTCAGCTTTGACTGATGAAAGTTTTATTTGTCCAAAAGTATTCTTGAAATACATGTTTTTGATTAGAGATAAATCAAAAGGGCAGAATTCTTCAGTACTCAACCAGCTTTTACTCATAACACCCCAAGCTTAGTAAAAGGGAAAATATTCCTTCAACAAATATTTAGTTACAAGTTACAGCTGATTTCTGAGATAAAACTTGATTACACAAATTGTATTAATTATGCTGAATGTATTCTTTTCATGTTGCAGTAACAACACAAAAGAAGGAGACAGAACCTCTGGAGATCAGGGAACAAGTTCCTCAAGGCACAAGTGCCTCGGGCCTTGCCCATCTTTATTATGTATGTGCCCCATAATTAACTGTGTATTGGAGGAAACAAAGGCCTCCCCTCAATCACACTGGTCAAAGGAAATGTCCATCAAACTTCTGTGCCCAGGAGAAAGGAATGTAAATAAAAAGATACCGTTACAATAACATGGCTATGTTTACAGAAAATGTCTGAGAAACTAGTTACAAAAGAATGATAACATCCAGAACTGCAGAAGTCAGGGCAACATTTTCATAAGCAGGCAATAAAATTATTCAAGATATTCTGAGAATTGTAACTGACTAATGCAAGAAAATATTAATGATGCTATCCTATCAAAATGAAAAATGTCATTTTGAGAAAATCCATAATTACAGCAATTAGCATTTTTCCCAGTCAGCATTAGTTACCTTAATTTCAAAGTACTCTATTCCATGGCAAAGCAACAATGACAAGTACAACAAAGAAAGATTTAGAAAAAGTTTAATGAAGTGAAAAAAGGACAAACAAATTCTTGCTTCACAGAAAGTGATCAATATTGAAGCTGACAGTGAGCTTTTCCATATTTCTGTTCTGCACAATTTTTGTATATTAAGAATAAGAATAGAGGATTATACATCCGTAGTATAGAATTTTCATATATCTAAAGAATAGAAATATAACCTTCTTATAGAAGACTATTAGAAAGAAGTGTGTTTAAGTGTGTATACTAAGGGTATACACACAGTAACTTCATTCTCCTGCCTTCCAAGTAGGTAATATCCAGCAAAGGGTAATTGGACTCTCATATTTTATTTGCTTTATAAACATGTATGATGTTTTACAGAAACATAAATCATTACAAATTGTAATAATGTCATGAATCAGATCCATTCAGAATGATTGATAATGAAAAATTATTGCAATAGGATAATTTCAAATTGAACTATAAAAAGAATATGTTGAATACTTACTTTCTCAGAAAGGGAAATACATTCTGCAGCTATGGGAAAAAATAAAGAACTAGGTTAGTTATTGAAGGATAGTAAAGTAACAATTTTACTGAAAGGGATACCAAAATGTTCAAAAAAATTTAGAAATATCCAACAATTTAAGAATTTATGAAAAATTTAGGAATATACAAATCAACTTATAGAATAGATTAAACACTAGATAACCAAATAAACTCAAGGATCCATTTTAAGTTTCTGATTTAATATTACAATTAAAAGACTTAATTTCTATTTTTAATAAAAATGTGAACAAACCACAGCATTCTAGAGGTTTCTATGTTCATATTTTATGTGTGTCCAAATTTGTAACACTCAAGGATTAATATGAAATATTTTTTTATTTAAGATAATCAATATAAATTTCAAACTTGAAGACAAAAATTTAGCAGACCTTCTAAATGGAAGTTGCCATAAAAGTGTAACATTTATTGTCCTGAGTAGCAGAGTTTGAGAACAAAAAAATTACATTCCCAGTCTGCACTCCACATGGCCTCTTCATATATACATACCTGTATGGAAGTTTTCCATTTTGATATGCCATCCATTGCTAGGAAGCAAAGTTTACCATAGGATTTTTTATGAGTCAGAAAATTCCTAAGGGCTTTACATTATTCCTTGTGTTTACTTCTAAACAAAAGCATATTTAAGTATTTCTAAAAGTGAATTGACATGGAAACAATGTAGTGGGTAAGTAAAAGAGATTTAAATCTTTGTGTAACAAATTTTTGACTAGAATGCGGCACAAACGCGCAAAGTTCTTTATCTATTTTGAGACTCCAAAAGCCACAAATGGTTTTATTTGCACTGTGTGTCACCATGTTACTCAAAACTTTATGTATAGATTTACTGACTGTATTGTTTCTTCAGTGTGTTGGAGAGCACTTGAGTAAGAGTTGTTCCATAATAACAAAGACTTTTTCTTCGGGTCCCCGTGGCTGATCACTGTGCCACTACTCTGCTCTCTTAGCATGTGCAGAACACACTTTAGTGTGTCAGTGGGAGTTTTGCATGCGTATGTAGAGGAAGCTATAGGAGATGGCATTTGTCATGTGGCCCTGAGAAGAAAATTTTGTCCTAAAATAGCTCCTTCAGTAAGATGGAGTTTTTTTCCCACTGTAGCAGTCACTTTGTTTTAACAGAAGATGAAACTGAAACAATGTTAAAGAATATCATCTGCCAAGAGACTATTTTATCTGTTTTATTATGTTTACATATGAACATAAACCAAAAAATGGTAATAGTAGTGCTATTCTATTCAAGATCCTTACTACTTCTTTTTTTTTTTTTTTTTTTTTTTCTGATTCAGGCTTCTATCACGGCACACCCACTTAAATAGATCAATATTAGAATAGGCTCCAAAATATGACATTCCACATACACAGCTGTTTCTGTAGATGACATTATTAGCTCTGTGATAATGAATTGATAACTGCTGACTGAAAGTGTTAATGATCTTCAGAAGTTCTAAGGATGAATTAACCTATAACTGTGCTGTGTATCAAAATAAATTTACATATTAATTGACAGATATAGAAAGAACTTACTGTTTCAATTTCTTTGCTACTACTATTTTTGCAGCATTAACTAACTTGAAAGGCTATCTTGGCTTCCGTTTTCTTGTTCCTACAAAAATGAACTATGATTGATTAAGTAAAATTAAAGTTTCCCTAAAAAAAATTCTAACACATGTTTTGTTTGTTTGTTTTTCTTTGCTGTTAGCTTGGTAGCCACAAAGGAAACAGACAGTGCACGATCTCGTAGCATGCCAATGTCGCCATCCGATTTCCTGGATAAGCTAATGGGTAGGATGTCAGGCTATGATGCAAGGATCAGACCAAATTTCAAAGGTAATTTCAAAACTAAACTTTCAGGTTTTCAGTATTTCAATATTACTGCTCACACAAATGCAATCTCTGGAAAAAATAAGAAAACAAAGTACATTCACTGAAAAAAAAAGTGCCTTCTTTTGTATGTATGGCAGTTCATTTCAGTAGCAATACCCTCTACCTCTGCCACTTTCACTGCTGCCCAATTGCAGGCCTTTCAGAAATTTAGCTTATTATTAGATTTGAATTGTCTAATATGGTTTGTTGGTTTCTTTTCTTTCCTGAAATGCTTACTGATAGATTTAGATTTCCACCTTGGATTGCCATAGCCTGAACCACTCCAGAAAGCAAGTTCTGTGAAAGATAGGCCAAATCTTCATATCTGCCTGGTTCTAACTAAGAGTGTGTTAATGACGTGACCATCAGAGTCAAATTCAAGGCAGCGTATCTTTGTTAGCAATTCTACCAGCAAATTAGATTCCTCACTCCTGGGCCCCAATTGTGCCTTGAAATGCCAAAAGGACCATCTTTAACCTTGTTCTTTTCCCTGTTCTCTGTTCTCCACTGAAACTGCAAATTCTCAATACCTGGAGTTGTCTCTTGGCATGTGCACTTATCACAAAGGAGATTCAATCAAGACAAAGCAGATTCAAAGACTGAAAGGGCAAAGTTTGCAAATGGAATTATTACATCTTCTGATGGTCTTACCATAAACCATATTATCCAGACTCAGGCATGTTAGAGTATTTAAGGAAGGATTACACAAACTATAGTTTTATACTAATATGCAAAGTATCATACAGACAAACACCATCCATTCTAACTTTTGCTGTCTGGGAAGTTTATGTAAATTTGACTATTCTTTTTTTTGAAAACAAGGAGCTCCAGTATTTTAGTGGAACCATATTTAACTCTATTACTGAATTTTTAAACAAAATATCAGTCTTTAAATTACCCAGAATATAAATAATGTCTTGAAAGAATAAACCTATTGTGATTAAAAATTATATTATTCTTACTTTGCCTTAACTGACTCCTCCTATGCCTATCTTCTTGAGTCCAAGAGATTCTCTTAGCTCTAATATTTCACTATAAGGCTTTACTCCATGTTTACTATAAAAATTTTCCTTCAAGCTGGCAGTGCTTTCTCCTCTAAGTTACCTGTCACTGCCTTTCCATCTTAATTCTTATTCAACAAGAAATGTTATAATTTTTTGACATCTCCAAGTTCCAGAAACTTAAGTGGTTTTGACTCTAAAGCCACTGCTATGTGCTGGTTTTACCAGAATTTGCCCAGTCTGATTCATAGGGACCATGTAAGATACTTGTCAAATTACTTCCTCATCAGCAAACCATAAACAGTTGGTTGTGTATATATAAACTTATTATCCAGGATTTACTGCAGCTGGAAATGCTTTGCCTTTTGTAAGTTAGTGATGCTGATATTTCTCAGAAAATTATAAACATGCACTGGAATTTCAAACACATCTCTAGATGATTTGGGGATTGAATTTTATAGTTTGTCATGGACAGCATCCAATCACAATCTTCTGATGAGGTTACAGTGAAGAATAGCCAGATGGTTTACAGATTAAGCAATTCAATGCAGTACTTCTTGAAAGTGTAATTCAAAGGATTTAGAGCCTTGTTTTGTAACTATTGAAACCTAAAGAGACAAAACCTAATTTGACATTGTTCCTTTTCAAAAAGTGCACATTCTAAATCTTCTAGACAGCTATGTGGTTTGAACAGATCTGCCCAGAATGATTCAGATCTACCATTAAGAATCTCCTTAAGTGACTTTGCCACTTTTTGGTTAGTTTTATTACTCGTAGAACAAATGCTGGGGCTTAATGCCTTTCTGAGTGTTTAACCTGGCCATAGTTTTAAAGAAAGAGGATGAGTATTTATAAAAGAATTCAGACATTAATTTTAAATCATTTTTTCTTCCAGTAAAATTCCTATGTAGACAAGATTTTTAACTACCAATTTTAGTCATAATTGATTTTGGTCAAGAAGACAAATTTATGTATTTTGTCTATGTGCTCTGTTTTTGGATATGGAATTCTGCATATCAGTTCTAGTTCAACAAATATAATAGTGAAGACTTGGTATTTATTCAGCTATGGAATACAACAGGAAATTAAGAATTCTTGTAAAATCCTTGTTCCAGTTGCAATTTCTTTTTCTGCTATATCAAACCTGTAGCAAGGTGCTTCTCTTACTCTGTGTCCACATTGCAAACTATATACATTCCTGCAAATATGGAAAATACTTCACTACCTTTCAAATTTGAACACAGTTATGTAACCTAGGTGTAAAAACTTGAAATATTAAGGTAAAAATTTGGGGATTTAGATAGGACAATGCAAAGTGCTGCTTGCCCTTCTATTGGGAAAAATTATTCAGCAATCATTAGTTTAGGAACGCTGTAAGCCAGGACTTAACTGAAAAAAAAATTTAGTTACCTATGTTCTCTTGATCCCTTCTGAAAGCTGTTTATACTTTTTGCCTTTTCATTATTTTATGGCAATAAAACCTTTGTGGTTTGGAATATTAGAAAACATAATTATTTGATTGCTTGAAATTTGGTGATTATTTTACTGGTTTTATTGCCATGTGACATACTAAGAAATGGAGAAGTATTGCCTTCTTTTGATCTTTACAAATTTGTATACTTACATATTACTTCCTACTGTATACCTTTTCCAATGTGAAGGGTCCTGTTCTACTTAAACTCTTTTTGTGTGGCAGCTTGTCATAGAATTTTTTGATACTTTTTGACATCTTTCTCTCTAATATATAGATATATTAATGTATATATCCTATTTATATACAATGTTAATCTATCTCTCTTAATTACAAAAGTTCTCATTATTTCTACCAGTTTGGTTGGTAAAGAGGTAAGGTTTACAGAGATAAAGTTCATTGTCAATGTCATCCATAATCACACCTGAAGTCTGTTTTTTTTTAATTCAAGTTATACTTGCGGGACAGGATATATTTTTCCACCAATTACAAAATTGACACAGGTGACAGCTGACTCACAGTGATATGTATTTTCACAAATTTGCAAAGATTTTTATAATGTCTGGATTTATATCACCTCAGCCTGTCAGTTTGTTCCTGTTCACTTAGTCTGAAATGTCTTCTACAGTCCTCATACAAAATTCCAGCAGAATGACTCTAGTATTTGACACAGCTGGCAATTGGAGACAAATGCTGCTACAAAGACTTCATTTAGTCTTTTTGCTCTGACCTTCTTCATTTTCATGGATACTTTTATACCTTAATAATCTTCATTCACCTTCCAGATCTTGACAGGATTCGATTTTTAATGCCTTGTAGATAGCTATCATTGTTAGCTTTTCTGTCTCTAGCGAGTTTCAGCTCTATTTCTTTTCTGCCTTTCTTTAATCTATGTCCAGCTTTCCTGAATTCCTGTGTTTGAATATCACTTCCAGCTTTTACAGCTTCTCATTCATGATTCTTTCTGACCATGTTTTGGAAAGTTCATTTTTACTCTCAGCACGGTATCTTTAAGTTAACTCTGAAACATTTGCAAGCTACTTTTAGCTTCTAGTTTTGTGGTCCTTTTAGCTAGCTATTAACTATTTTATTGTAATTTGAAATTAAACATCAGTACTGTAGTGATTAATAAAAGCAACTATGTTGATACAGCAAAATTATACTTTAAAGCATAGTACTCTTTTAAACAGGATAGTATCACATCAAATTTGGAATGATGGCGAGTACTACAACATGGAAATGCTGAAAAGAAAAGCTGCCCTGCAAACAAATTAACTACCATGGGCAAGAAGTACAGTTTTATCCCTGACAGTTTTTAGTGACTGACTTTGTTCATCATCCCTGCTTTTTATTTTTCCCTTGGTCCTTTTAGGAGTTGAACATGTAAAGCTTTTACTGAATTGTCTGAAGTACTGGATATGCTCAACCACTCTAAATAATTAACCAAGTACCAAAGTGACTGCAAGTGCTACCTCCTTACCTGAGAATTCTGCTCCATAGGTGTAGTCCTGTGTATTACAAAGACTGAAGCACATGTAGAAATGTTTTGCTGTAATTGCTATGCACCACTTCAAAACAATTATTGCTGTCAGGAAAGAAAACTGGATTTTCCAAGTTGTGTCATATTGGTGGAATTTTTAATGGACATCCTGATTCTTCAAGTATTTAATATGAAACTCATTGGTCATGTTAGATTTTGCTAGTTGCAAACCACCAGTAGTGGCAGAGCAGTTTCTTAGTTCAGTGATCCTAAAAAAGAAATATTATATAAAGATTTGTAAAACCAGTCCTCAGATTCCAGATACACATCTGTCATTGCTAGTGACTACTTACAACTGCAAAAAGAATCCAGGTTCTCCAATGCTGAACTGGATTATTGATATAAGCATATCATTACCTTGCAGGAAGGTAACAAAAAAAAACCTTTGTGATGGAAAAGACCTTATTTCTGTTGTACACAGACTGAAATTGATAAGGAATAATGGAAAAATTAGCATGCTTTTTCACAATGACATTTTTAAAGAGACTTCTAGAAAAATAATTTAAACCTTTTTCATTGTAGAGGCAATTCATTGTTCAGTTACCAGGATGACTCTGCCTC
The DNA here is from genome assembly GCA_013398175.1 of Climacteris rufus. Taxonomy (NCBI): domain Eukaryota; kingdom Metazoa; phylum Chordata; class Aves; order Passeriformes; family Climacteridae; genus Climacteris; species Climacteris rufus. The sequence goes on along the minus strand of VZRZ01006444.1, from coordinate 715,293 downwards.
TACTGATACTTCAAAATGCAAGATAAGGCAAAAAACTGTTGACTGAGGACCTGTGGTAACAGAAAATTCAGTTTAAATGGACTCTTAAACATTTTGTGAATTTAAGAGAAATAAGAATGGAATCTAAATTACTTTCCTGTAAGCAGTAGAGATAAGAGCAGCAATAATGCATTTCTTTTCACAGTGATGACAGATAACTTTGAAGGTAGAAGCTGCTTTGGAGTGAAAAAAGTCACCTTCCCGTCCGCCAGCTGTTGTGAGAAGTCACATGCATTCTCACTGAAACACATAAAATATGTTTTTACTACATAAAAAATGTAGGTTTTTTGTAGTTTGTAGTTTTTACTACATAAAAAATGTTTCAAATGGGATATTGGTTTTTTTCTATTTTGTAAAAACCATGTGTGCAGGTTTACACTGAACTTTATTGCTGTTGTTTTTTTTTTTCATTGCTAATCCTGGCCAGATAGGTAGTTACCTTTGAGAAAAATCAAAAGGAAAATTATTAGAAACCATTCCATTTAATTGTGCATTAAATAAGTTTTGAATGCAGCATTGTTTCTTCTTAAGTCAGCAAGCACGCTTTCATAATGGCTTATGTCGTATAGTCAATCAGTAAGCAATAATTCTGGAACAGAGACTAGTGGGTTTTTTTTTTCTCTTTTGCAGGTCCTCCAGTTAATGTCACGTGCAACATATTTATAAACAGCTTTGGATCCATTGCAGAGACAACCATGGTAAGATATTTTAACTTAGTCAGTGTTTAAAATTCAAGTTAAATATGTTCCATGAGCTCTAAAGCTAGCTAGGGCTTCTCTTCAATTAGAATTGCACAAAGAAGGAAATCCACTTCTGAGAATAGAAAGTGAGAATGTGTAATTTGGCAACTGATTTTTTTCTAACAAAAAGTTCGTCATTATACCATCACACACAAGTAGAAGTAAAGCCAAGGTTTTTTTATTTCTCCATGAGTTTTATTTGACAGTTGTAATGAAAGAATTAGTATATAGATATTAGTTTCTATAATGCTCCACCTTTCTAACCTTAAAAATGCCACTTCATTAAGTCCCTTTGTTAATAATGCTTTATATTTTCATCACATACAGTGCATCTGGAGATGTATTGGAGACTTTTATTTTTAAAAGTCCTTGTTCCATAGAGCTATTGACTGAAATAATAGAATAACTAAAACTTTGAAGTGATATATAAAATTTGAAGTAAATAGAAATTAATTGCATGCTTTTGCAAATACACTTAAAATTTGTCTACTAAAGAAAGGCAGATGAGACTGTACAAAAAGATGAGATTTTTAAAAATAACGAGAAAAAGAGGTCAAAGTCTAAAGGTAGCAAAACTAGATATTGAACTGTGAACTGACAAAAACCCCTAGGACAGTCTCATTGAACAGGTGAAACATATGCTAATAACTTGCAGCACAGATAAAGTTAAAATTAAAATTTAGTGAGGAGAGATACTAGCATTCTTTCTCTCTAGAAGTTCTTCATGTTTTTTGAAGAAAGGAAAAAATACCTTTTTGAAAACAGTTACATAATCGTTTTGGGGCAGAGAGGGTTAAAATACAGAGAGATGACAGAACAACTATGGGAGTTTGCAAGATCCAAATATAGTAAATACTCTGAAATCCCAACAATTTCAGGAATGACAGAACACAGACTAAAGATAATGTATATAATAAAAAAAACCCAAAACAAACTACCAAAAAAACCTAATGTAACCAAGGACCTTTAGTCAGGAAAACAATAAGATAAATTCATAAAGTCAAATATTTATGCCCCCTATCTCCAAGTGGTATTAACAACTGTCTGATCTTTACCTACCCTAGAACATAGTAGTAGATATTACTGAGAGAGGTAGATTTTTTTTTTCTCAGCTAGAAAATTACTTTCATTTGTATTTGGGGGCCTTTCCAGATTGCAAATCCCAAACAGATTGACATAGCATCCAAAGAGATTTATTCAGGTTCAATCAGAGGATTAAGCAATACCCACATGATTAGAATAGTGTTCCACAGCTACTTTCTAATGTCTGGTTGAGTGAATCTGGTCCAAAACAGGAGACAGACCACAAGGTCAGTAAAGTGTGAAGACCCAGGGCAAAGATCGCTGTATAAAGGATATATGGAAAACTGGAGTCCTTACCACTTACAAAAATTGATCTGAATTTGGGAAGAGGATGACCGAGTTCACATCTCAAGTACATTTTCTCTCCAAAACCAGAGAATTACAGACATTTCCTTTCAGTGCAACTTACTAAGTTAGTAAAATACTTCTATTTTATAATGAAACTACATTCTGTTCTGGGTTGCCTCAAAAGCAAATTGAAACAGTCAAGATAGACAACGACGTGGACTGCAACAAATAGTTCTGGGTAGTATGTTATAGAAAATAACAAACCTGGTCAGAACCACAAGGTTTTTCATTCTCTTGATTATATGCATTCAAAGACTGGACACGTAAGCACAACCTTGACCTTCATGATGCTTGTATTTTGTTAACAATGTATTCACTGATACAGTTAAAAACTTATTGCTTATTGCCAGCAGCTGATGAGCTCTCAGACACTCAAATCTTTATTTGCAGAAGAACAAATGCTTTTGTCTAAATAGGACTTTCAATTGTGTGGTTTTTTAACTTTACTTCTCCTCAACACTGACGGTTAACTTTTAAAATACATTAAAATCTTTCTACCTTTACATGACAATGAAAATCGTCTTGTATTATTTCACAGACTGAATTTCTACATGGTTTAAAAAAAGTCAATTCTCTGCAGTTCAGTATTTTTCCAATTGGCACTGTTTTATCAATTGTATTTACTGTCGTCCTTAAGATTCAGGTACTTATGTCTTAAATCTGTTATAAATCTTTATCCATAGAAAAACTCATTAGAACAATTTTTTAGACTCAAAAGGGATTTTTTTGAATCTTGATTAGCACCTCCTTTTCCAAACTGTAAACAGAAGAGGTTTCTGGCACTGATACCCTGTATTTGAAACTACCAGCTGATAATGGGATATGCATATAATCTATTAGCTTTAAAGAAGTCCGAATACATTGAGCCCTGTCCTTCGCTGTCGCTGTAATTGCCCATTGCACTGCCCGCCTCTCTCCCGGCCTCCCTGTGTCTCTCGCTGGTGACCAAAATCTTTGAGCTCCCTCTGCTGCCTCGGCTGTGCATAACAAAGTAAATGGGCAGAAAAACAAGGGGTTAAAAAAACCCGCAATGGTTGCGAAGTAGCCGGGTGCCAACTTCACATTGCTGGATTCATTGCTGGAATAGTTCTCAGTAAGGACGAGGAGACTGTCATTGTGCAGTGGGAACGGCAGTGTTTGTGTCTCTCAGGCAAGCACATTCTCTTAAACTCACCCACACCTGGTCTAACAGCTCAGGAGAGACAGACAAATCAAAAAGGTAGCTTAATTTGTCTTACAGCTTGTTAAGTCTGTAAACTGGTTCTTGCTTGCTTTCTTTTCTTATTTTTACATTTCTTTTATCTTCCTTAGAGTATGGATTCCAGGTATTTCATATTCTCTTTCCTTGTCTCAAAAGATAAAGCAGACACTTCATAGTAGGGAAAAGAATGCCACCTCTTGCTAGGAAGCTCTGATTCTAGTTGAACCTAGGTAACTTTAAGTGATCATATGATCATCATATCAACTTAATTTATGTCATGTATGCTCTGTTGAGGCAGGAAAAAAAGGAAACTACAAAACTGAAAACTCCTTAAACAAATTTTTATCATTGGCAACACATAGGATCTAGCCTCACCAATCTTTCTATGTTATCAAACTGAATGGCAGCACCAGAGCTGGGCATGTCTCAATGATATTCACAAAGTGAGGATTTCACGTTCATCCTCTAATCAAGTAAAACTCTCATTGTTTTCACATACAAAGGAAAACCTAGGACCAGTCTTTCATATTTTACACATTGTTACTATTCTGGGCTTTTACACAAAAGGAATTAGACATGTGAAAGCAAAAGAGATTAAAAAATTGTGGAAGCCCAGAATAAAATTACTATTTTGTTATATGAAATTAGCATAACATAATTAACACAAATTAACATGTGAAGTTTCATTTCAGATAAAGAGTAATGTACCTAAGCACACATAACCTTAAAAATCTGACAAATCAGTTGGATTGCTTGGTCATGTAAGTTAAATATATATTGGCAATATGGGAGCCATATCCTACAGGAAAGGAAATTCTTTTCTTCCTGATGCAGTGGAACTTAAATGTCATGTTTTATCACAATATCCTGAAAGGTTTCTTACAGAGTTTTTTGTAGCTCAAGCTGTGCTCTGCTTGTATTCACACTGTATCTCCTAAGGCTAAAAGATTTCCTGATCATTAAGAGCAGTGTCATATATATTGTTGGCAATTACCACACCACAAAAAAAAAAAGAAAAAACCCAGATTATTCAGTCATACAGGGTGAGAGTAATAGCAATGCCAACATTTTCAGCTGCACGTGTTCAGCATCAAAATACTGAATACATGAAACAGTTAGGCTATTGGGTATGTAGTAGGCCAAAGTCCAAAGTCTGGGTTTTTTTCTAGGAAATGTGACTGATAAACTTGCTCAAGGTTTTCTGAGTTTTAAAGGTCAGGTACAACACTGACTTTAATGCAGATTTACAGTAATTTTTACTAAGTGTGTGTTACTATGCTTAGCATAATGCATGTACTCAGAGTGCATTGAAAGGGACTCTCATTGAGAGATGTGATGGCAAATGACAACAGTGCAGACAATTAACACATTGAAAACCATTTGTGTCTTATTTGGCCTTATCATGTTTTTCCTCATGGGTATTTCTTGGTTCAGTCTGAAAAGAACTGAGTGTTGATAGGGAGCGTGTTATAGATCTTTCTGTACTCCCCCCACTAATGAGATTATCTTGCATTTACAGATAAAATGTGCTTTTAAACCACATTAACCCTTTTTTAAATCATCATAATCACTCTCATGAGTCACAGCTCTTTAGTTCATCTTTCTTCAAGTGAGCATTTCTGATTATGTTCTATTGTGCCTGTTCTAAGGTGGCTTTCAATTGAGTGCTTGGAAGAAGTGTTCAGTTATACACATTACAAACTTTAATGCTAAAGTTTCAACAAATATTTTTCCTCAAATTAATCACTTAGTTTATTGTCTCAAATGCAAGCAAAAGTATACCTTACTTTGCTGAAAATACGCTGAAATCATCTTTGTAATATGTACAGCAATGTGTTAATACTGAACTGACAGGAAGAAACATCTATGGTTTTTATCTCAGACGAGTGAAAGGGAGGCCTTGCAATAATGGCCACTTTACAGTTTCAAAATTGAAAAAGAAATCAATCTTTTCCCCTATTTGAAAATCAAATCCCATCTATCAAGAAACATAAAAAAAATATTCTTATGCAAATTTGGAAGTCAGGTGATATAAAATCCTTTATTTTTCGTAAATTTGCCTCTGCCACCCTGATCCTCGGTCACAAAATCAGGAGTAGACAAAGTTTTTATAAATTCTACAAGGTCTGCAGCTGTTCAGTTTGTTATGAGTCCAGACTAATCCATACAAATCCCTCTGCTGAACCTTCATTCTAAGCAGAGAGATCATATCACCCTCCCGAGATACAGCATCTATTGCATTTTAGGAAACTCTATAGGATGCAACAAGATATGCTTGGAAAAACACATTGCTATATATATAACCTATGAATTAGCAAACAAATAGTGACTATTTTTTTCAAATTAGAAAAATAATTTCTATACACATTGGTTTTCCAAGCAGCAATAGAAAACTATTTTTTTTTTGTACACTTCTGCTCTTAAACTTCTAGTCTAGGATAACTTTTTAGAAGGGAACCTTGTAATTCAGATACTGTGTGGTGGAAGATGCCAGGTAAAATGCTGGCTGGTTTTACAACAGCACTACAGCATAATGAAGTAGAGAGGGACTAGAAAATGCAAGGCAAAAGTAGCACAACCATCTCCCAGCTGTCTCACCAAGATGCAAAGTGTGACATGGTAAAAATTGCTTGCAGCAGCAGATCAAGGGTGATGCTTTGTATTGCACGTCACTAATGGGTGTTGAGGAGGTGTTTTCAGGTGCCTGTTGAGACCAATTTGAAGCTGTGCATAGAAACGTGAGAGTCAAGTATCTGATTTGCTAATAAACTGTGATAGTGAAGCTGATGGATAGGCTGAGTCATGCTACACATAAAAGAGGCTAATACAGATGATAACACATGACAGTTTTCAAGTGCCAATAGTTGAATATCCAAATCTAGGGAAATCTGTTTTCCTACTAACACTGAAAATCGTCCTTACACAAGTCAGAAGTGAAGACAGATAATATCACTGTGTTTATCTACTGGCCTTTGTGAATCTTATGAGAATGATTGTACAATTCTATACCTTTTCCTAACCTCTTTCTCTGTTATAAAAAGCAAATATTTCTATATTCTTCCCTGGAATCTCTACTTGAATTTTTTTCTCAGGTAATAACTCCAGCCTTTTAGGCTCCTTTTATGACTCTGGAAAAGTAAAGGAAATACAATTTTTTCCTTTTGGATTCCTCTTATGATTTATAAATTATTCAGAAAAAAAATAGACAGTGTTTGGATTGGCTAATTCCAGAACTAAATTTCCACAATTTGGGCAGCAAATGAGCGCTGCACTAAAGAAAACAGTTCAGGCTGTTATGTTTGGTTTGGACTAGCAAAAATGGCCAATTAAATTGATTTTTAAAAATCACCAGAAGCTTTGCCTTTGCTGGAGTTGATGGCCTTTGTAGAAGCTGGTAGCAGACTTCTTTTCCTAGCCCCTCAAGCCAGTGGATTTTAAACTGTTTTCAGAAGTAACTCTCCAGTGATTTATTAGGGAGGAGTAGTTCTCATTCCTTGGTTAATACAGTGTGTTTGTGTTATTTCAATAAAGGCAGTTACAAGGATGATTTCCACATATTTCCTATGTTTGTTTCCTATGTATATCCAACATGGATATACTGAAAAAAAGAAGTATAAACTATGAATAGACACGTCCATAACAAATGAACAATTAATCTTGTCTTATTAAACATTAGGCCAATCTTTCTTGTTTGTAGCTGTAAAATACAAACAAACCAACTCAAGACTAAGTCTCAAGTTTATTTTTTATAGTATCCAGAGGCCAAATTCTGCTGAAAGCTCCAGAGATATAGTCATATTTACCTAATAAGAGAGTGCATTTGTCTGAGGAAAGAAAGAAAAAAAAAGAAAAAATATCGAGGTTTGGTTTTCTAGATCTTTCTAGCTATCCTTTCAATGATTTATGAAGAATTGAAACTTCCTTTATGAAAGGAAATTATTTCATGCAGCCAGCATCTCTAGACTACTTGTGAAGTTACAGTCTAGAATAAGTGATACTGTAATAAGGAAAAACTGCTTGAAAAATTTCGGATATTTTCAATAGCTTTAGATAAAAGTACTGTTGCAGAGGATCTGACTCAGTTGTTAGTGTGCATTTGCAGTATTAATGGAAATTTAAAAATTAATCAAGAACTGAAAAGGAGTATAGTCTGTGCATAAACAAGTCATAGGTCTGAAAATATAATAACAAGTATCTACAGTAAAGCAGAAGTTCAAACTGACATTTTTCACTGACAGCAGCCATGTAATGGGCATAAACAGCATAAAGGTGTGGTCATTTTGTGAAACTGCCTTCAATGAGAAATTTAGAAACCTAATATACCAACAGGTTTGCACAATGAAATACTAAAATTCCCATTTCATTTCTTTTGATTTGTAATCTGGATTCATTTATGTGGTTGTCACCCATAATTTATTTCAATACTTTTTTGGACGATGAATTGGAATAGGTTGCGTATTTACCTCAGTAAGTTTTGGTGGGTGAGTCACAGTAAAATTCTCTAATGTTTTCTGAAACTTCAAGCTGAAATTCAATGAGATCTTTATGTAATATGGAGAATAAAACAAAAATAATGTCCATTGGTTCCATTTGACTTTCTCTACTGATATAAGATCGTCTGGATCTTAATACGCATCTATAAGGGTAACTTATTGTCGCAGTAACGACACAAAGGAAGAGACGGAGACACCTGTTACCAGCAAGGAGGAGAGAGCAGGAAGAGGGGGGCAAGGCCCGCCTTCTTTATTTTATATACATTTAGAAATCACTGTTCATTGGAGGAAATGAGTTCTCCCTCAATTACAGTGGTCAAAGGAAATGTCCATCAAAGTTCTGTGTCCAGGAGAAAGGAATGTAAATGATAAGCTACAGTTACAATAACATGGCCATGTTTACATAGAAGAGTGTGAGAAACTAGCTACAAAAGAATGACAACATCCAGAACTGCAAAAATCAGGGCAACAACTTATGACTAATTTCAGACCTGTGAGGTGCTGTCAAGATTTCCAGATATAACTTTTATTACTTATTGCCAAAAGAAAAGAGGTAATCTCTCAAGCTTTCCAACATGAAAGAACAGTGTTTCGAGACTATGGCACATACAGAAGACAGGCACTCTGAGCTCATGTACAAAAGCTGCAGGTGGAGACTGAGGACATTTTTTCTCATTTTAAGGTACAATGCTCTATGCTGATCATACTGTTGTGGTGCCTGAAGGTGCAGTTTCATACCTACTGGTCAAATCAGTTGAAGAGAACTGCATTTTTAAAAAGCAGACACTGATAGCCTTCCCTTCCTGGATTTTAGCAGGTTTTTGTCACTCAGTTTCAAAAGACTAAGACATGAAGCTTAAACATTTTGATTCTCTTTGCCAATATATAAATCCACAAACAAATGTTTTCTATTGATGAATGACAGCAACAACAAAATGTTAAATGCTGACTAAAACCTCCGAGATTCTTCCTGAAACACAACCAAGTGTTTATAGTCCCAGCTGTCATACAAAACATGGAAAATATTCTAGTACCTCAGGACTAGTAAAAGCTGAGTGGCTGTAGCCACTCATTCAAGCTGGGCATTCAAAAAATCTCTCTTTACTATTACCAGATGCTTCCAGTATCTTTTGCTTTGACTTCCTAGTCCTGGAACAAATGTCAAATCAGGTATACCACTATCTATACCAACTTCAGGTATAAACAAGTAATAAACATATTTTACAATACATTAGTCAGAGATTGTTTCTTAAGTCTAGGGAAATGGCAGCAGTAGTATTCTTACTGTTTGTGTGCTGGGTGATGTTTTCTTAAGTTCTTGTTTACATTAAGGAAAACCTAGCTTCAAATATTTTTTACCTCACTTGATGAAAAGGCTGAATCCATGCCTTAGTACTCTAAGCCTAGAAGTAATTGTTCTGGTTTATCTAAAATAGATAAATGCTTTCCAGGACAGGTGTTATAATCAGTTCATCTAGACATACTACAACAAATAATTGTATCCTTCTTTCTGGTCTATTTTAACAAGCATTCTTAAAGAACTTGCAAAACACTTTGCACAATACATAAAGCCAAACAACTCCATTGACACAAAGCTTTCTATTTCCCCATAGCCACTTACTGCAACTCTTAGCAACAGAAGACCTGAAGTGACCTCCTGCATCATCAGCTCAAGCCCTTGCTACTGCAGACAATTTTGCTTTAAATACTATTCATCACCTGTTCTAATGCTTCCTAAAAACCAAATGGTTACTTAACAACCTTATCAAAGGTTCCTCCAGAATCTTTATCTTCTCATTCCAAGGGAGATTTAGCCTTTAGTTAAATTTTTACATCCTTTGTTTACCTAAAGCTATCTAATCTTCTAGTGCTGGAACAGTTCACACGTCTTATTTCCCTTTATCTATGTTTGCTTACATTGGTTCCTCTTTCTCTGAGTGCTCTTTTTCACTTCAAGGGAAAACCATTTCTTGTACAACACTGCACTGTGAAATCACTTAGCATTACTCCCACCCCTTCTAGAATCTTCTTACTTACTTCCACATTATTATATTAGTCTTTTCAATTTGTTTGAAGAGAGTCATCAGGTAGACTGTGCATAAAAATCAATGTCCTGGTGTAGCAATTGCAGCATTATTCAGAAAAAGCTGTGAATATTACTAATTTGCAAGCTGATTTCTGCTCAGTCACTTTGTAGGAAATGTGAGTATCTGTGAAAATAAGGTTGTGGCATCACTACATAGCTCTGTTCATATGAGGTATGCTGTTTATAAAGTTTCTTATTTTGTTGCAATCATGCCAGATTTACTCCCTTGAGGTTATGATTATGTAACACTCATGATGTTTCCTAAAATTATAAGAACCGGATACCAGTGTAAAGACATTATAAAATGTATAATGTATAAAATGTATAGAAAAATAAAGTTAAATCAAAGGACTAGGCCAAAAGTAATACTTTAAAAAATATCTTTCGTGTAGCTGCCTCATGATGTGTATTTAAGCAATAGAAATTAATCTTATCATGATATATGCGAATTTTGTCCTTAACTCCCATTAACGCTAATAGGAGTTAAATCCATAAATCCCCATCTATCACTGTAAGACTATAGCCTGTCTCCCTCAATTTTGCATGAACCTGCAATTTACTAACACTTTGTTTGCAAAAACAAAAGATACAGTGGACTTTAGACTAGCTGTTGAATTAACCTGAATTAAGAAAATAAAGGATTTTGAGATTTGTTCCTAATTTCTGTTCTTGAGTCTAGTAAATATGCACTGGAAAAGTTCCCAGTACAAACATTCTACATGAAGCACTAACCTTGAAATTGTTGCCTTGAATAAGTTTCAGTTATTTTAGCACCATTTAAAAACTCTGCTCTCCTCTCATGTTTTCTTTCTGTTTTGAATACTTGGTACGTCATGCACTCTGCGTATGCATACTGTGGTTGTGCATTTTTAATTACAGTGGCCAAAGTAATCACTCAGCGTGAAAGAGCTGTACGCTCAGACTTTTTACATGTCACACCCATAGTGCAAAGATATGTCTTAAATCATATATATATATATAAAAAAATAAGTCTGAAACCACTTATTAATACTTTAAACAGTAAAATTATACAATTTATTAAAAGAGTTTGTAAGGATCTGTTTTTTACAAAGTTGTTTTCCTTTTCCACAGAAAATCCACAGCATAATATCAATTATGGCCATCAACAGCTAGTAGAACAAGAAGTATTATGAGTCTGTGAATCCGGCTTTATTTTTTTTTAAAGTCAATATGATCACAGCAAGGTGTGGTCTGATATGCATTTTTTACTGACATGCCATACATACATACATACATACTGACATACATACTGACATACACTATTGATTTAATGTCATTACTGCCATTGTATCAATAGTGTCAGACCTCTTTTTTTTAATAAATCCTTCTAGATTATAATACCAATTTACACAATAATAAAACTCAGCATCTCTCAGTTTGGTTTCTTCAACTGCACAAAATAACCCTTATGACTTCAGAATCTCGGACTCATTACACAGATCTCAGAAGCAGCAGCAGCCATCTCCTATAGCACAGAAATTGGGTTCTGTCTTCTCTCACTCCTAAGCACTTACCTTTGTCCCTTCAACTAGTTAACCATCTCACCCAGGAAGTGCTACTGTGCTGTTTAGATTCACCTGACAGGTGTCTCTAGGCAGTGATCTACAGACTGGCACCTTCCTCTCTCTCTCCAAATTGCAGGTAATCCCACCTCACAGCCTTCTCTGCTCTTCTGCCTCTAGTATCCAGGTTGCAGAGATTTAGGATTTCTCAACAACTTTATCCAGGGCTGAAAAGCAAAGCCAGCAAAAATCACTCTTGTGATCAGCAAACAAGTACCACACAGCTGCCAGCTCACTCCCCCACCAGTGGTATCAGGGAGAGAACTGGATGGGTAAAAGGTCAAAAACTTGTGGGTTGAGATAAAAATAGTTTAATAGGGAAGGCAAAAGTCCCCCACAAAGCAAAGCAAAACAAGGAATTAATTCACTGCTTCCCATGGGCAGGCTGGTGTTCAGCCATTCCCAGGAAAGCAGGGCTCCATCATGTGTAACCGTTACTTTGGAAGACAAACACCATCACTCCAAACACCCCCCCTCTTCCTTCTTGCCCTCCTACCCCTTCCTTCCCCACATATATACTGAGTATGATGCCGTATGGTATGGTATGGTATATCCCCTTGATCAGTGGGTCTTAGCTGTCCCAGCTTTGCCTCTTTTAATTTCTCATGTACTCCCAGTCTCTTCACCAGCATGGCAGTTGGAAAAGCAAAAAATTTCTTGGCTCTCTTAAAGCACTGCTCAGCAATGACAAAAATGCTTTTATATTATCAACACTGTGTTCAGCACAAATCAAAACGCAGCCCTGTACCAGCCACTGTAAATTACCTCAGCTCAAGCAAGCTGCAGCTCAAAGAAGCTGCAGCCTTCTCCACAGATCAGAAAAGTCCCAACTTGCAAGCCTCTAGACTTAAAATTTAATTTTGCCTTGGAGCAAATTTAATCCCATATCTTTTATTCCCAGAAAAAAAAAAAAACAAAGCAGGCAGCCACCTCCTCAAGGCACTTGTCAGAAACCAAGGCAGTGTGAATAGGTACTGGCCTAAAACTTTGTCACAATCATGAAGATGTTGCAGGTGAATTAAAAACAAATTTATTGAACACACATCACTGAGAAAAAGTAGGTATTCACTATTTCTTCTTTACCTGTTTTTGATGATAAAACAATAATCTTCAAACGCACTTTTGGGGAATCTGAATTTATTCCCGTAGTTTAAAAAATAAGCAGTCTTTACATTGTCTGATCTTTCATCACTAGGTTTCTTTTTCACTTAGTGGATTTTCAAAATGTAAATGTATAGGAACATATGTGAGCTAATTTATTGGCAAAAACGATTAGTTAAAGATTTCTATCCTGCTTTCCATCTACAAACATTGTAACCTACAATATGTGGGATCTCTCACAATCTTCTTTTTAGTTCCTCTATCTTCTTTTAAAAGATTTAAATTGAATGAGGGTTTAACTACTTAGCTCCTGGTAGAATTGAAGGGATAGAATACTGAAAATTTGATCTTTCTAGTCAGCCATTATTAGTTCCCTTGTTTGCAATATATTTTTCCTTATTTTTTGAATGTTATGAAACTGGGTGCTTTATAGTTTCAGAAAAGTGAATATATAAAATAGGTAAATTGCATGTCTTAATGAAATGTATATGTTATATATAATATATACTACATACAAATACAACAGTTTTCAATGTATATATTTATACTTTACACTGGTTAATTCTTTCATTAATTTTGGATAGATTTACTTCAATTTTTAAATATTTGTACTAGACCTTACAGGGTAACGAGACTGTTTACCAGCTTAGCAGAATGTAGGGAACGTGTTTTAGATTTGTGCCTGTGACTACTGCTCTTGTATTACTGTAATATTACAAACTACAGTATTTGAGATCTTTTAAAATAAGGTTAGGATTGGCTTTTCAGTGAGTAACCTTATTTCTACCCCTTTCATCATGGACCTAATGGAAGCCTGTGAACTTGACATTTCTTCTTTCTCCTTTACTACTCATCTAGACTCAAGTGTACTGGTTCACAAAGTTAATTTCTTCATGAAAGAAAGAGGTTAGCAAATGGACACAGAATGGAGTTTGTGTCTCTTAAAGTTTTGTTTAGTAGCCTGAGTGCATTTAATGTGGCCTTAACAATCCCTAAGAGCCCCTGGGTTATCTAGGAAGGTAGACCTATCACAGGATTGCAGGAGACATGCATCATTTTGAACCAGCAGCCAAAGGCAGAATATCTTAGGGCTTTTCAAATGCCACTGGATGTCTTTGTGTAGACAAACAAATTGTTCCCTTTCTTTTCAGTACCGGTACAGTTCAAATATATATCAATTTTATGTGATGCCATGGCATCATTATAAAATCTTTAAAACAACACGATTTTCCTGATAGACCTCTTGGTGCGTTTTGTGCATATCAACAAATTTAAGTTCAACCCATATCTGATCAAGTTTGTTTAAAGTTAGAAATATATTTTTTCTCATACCCCAGTTTCCAGGTGTTTAGACTACAATAGTTAGCAGGCCCTGCTTCTGGACTTTACCTGGGTTAGCTTTACTTTTTATTTTACCTTATTTACCCTTTTTCTAGAAAATGTCATATTTTTCTACCAGCACAAGGAAGGCAGCAGGGAAATTTAATATGGAATTGCCAAAAGTGTATTTGATCTATTTTGGTTATATTTCCCTGAGGAGAGGAAACAGAAGGTGATTTCAAATACATGTTTTCGTAAAGATTTATACAATTAGTCCATTCAGTAACTCATTGAAACCAGTCATATTTTAAGTGCTAACATAAAATGCATTAATAACAAAATGAAATATATAGCACCAAAAATTAATGGGAACAAATGAATAATCTCTGAAAAACTTAACTTTTCACTTAGCAAGGAGTACCTTCTGCTGTTAGAGGAAAAACTTCTTCAGGGACACATGATTTTTTTGCAGAAAAAAAATGAGAATCTTATGTCAGCTGAGAACATGGCAAAGACCAGTGAAGACAGATGCTTAGTGCATGTTGTTTGTTCATGTAATTGTCATGTCCATTTTCATTTAATCCCTTATATTACTGCTTGAAAGTGAAAATATTTTAAAAACCCCGGAGCTAAAGCTTAAAAAAGCAATTACACTGAACAAGTTGCAAAATGTGATTTCAGTGTAATGCATTAGGAGTTGGGAACACACAGCTTCCATTAAATACAGAAGTAGTATATTCAATCTTTAATTAATAAATATTCTACGACATGCAGTACGAGCTGTGACAAACATTATTATGGAGTCTGTCAGTACTATAATTAATCTTTTTAAGAATAAGCATCCTAGATATTAACTGCCTTTGACTTTTGATGATTTGTGAGCACAGAAACTAAAATCTGGTATTGATACTGATAATAAACTCAACAAAATAATGCTAAAATAAACTAAACCTGTCCATTTGCAATGGTTTCCCCCTAAAACCCATGGAAAATAAGTAGATATTGTAGCACATTGTTGAATTCAACTGATTTTGAATGTTTTGTAATAAAGACAAGGGAGTAAGTAAAGCAAAAATCGTAAAGTTCTCTCAGAAACTACTGACTATATTCTTTTAGCTATGGGTTGCATGACAAAGACTGATAGTTCTGTACTATAAGCATCCTGTAAGTGACCCAATACTTTCACTAAAGCAAAGACAGAACTGTAATAGTTGCAGAACAGTTCTCATCCTCCATTATTTGTAGTGATGGCAAATGAGATATTACGCATCCCAGAAGAAAATAAAACAAGAAGCATTCATCTGTCCAGGCAGAATACTAAGAGAAGCCATACTGCTTCAGAATCCAAGGTTATGAAAGCAGGTGACACACCTAGAAAGAACACTTGGTGCAGAAGTATTGTGTAAATTTATTTGCTGAAATCTGAATTTTGATTTTGTGAGGAACTCTGAGAGGTTTGATACTACAGGTAACAATGTTGAAGTACTAGTTTTAGATAGTTCTTTGCCAAGTGAGTTCTAGTTCTATTGACTTCAAGATGAGTATTGCTGGAGAGCTATTGTAGTCAAACCCTGAAAGGAATTAGGCAAAATTAAAATAAGACTTTAATTAAACCAATCACATGACACCCACCAGGATATCTAGTATAGTAGTTCTGAAATGTATGTAAAACAAAGGAAACCAAAGTAAAACCACCAAAATTTACTAGGGGGAAGAAAAAAAAAACCAATAAAACACCAAAAAACAGAAAGATTAAAAATGTTAGTGCATACCTTAAAATCTGCTCCTCAGAGGAGCTGTTCACCCACGTCTATCAACAGTCTTTTCTGAATAGCTAAAATAATTTCTTAAATATTCCTGAGATCAGAAGTAAGTTAGTCCTCACCTAAATCTCCCAGCCATCTGGTGTGTCCTATTTAATGGAGGGAGTAGAAGCAGCCACAAATTTCAAACTAGACTAGGATTAGAGCTTTTATCCAGGAAGTGAACAGGCCTTACTGTGCATCCTCAGCCTTCAAGGGCTGAAATCTAGAGATCCTAATCACCAACATGGTGTTTAGTCTACTAACTGTAGGCAGGACCAGACATGAAAGTTTTCCACGTCTTTTTGTGTGGAAGTGAATTATTTCCCTTATAAAGAAAAATTGCAGGACTCGCAGGATTGGAAACAAAAATTGCATGAGGAAGACTTTCTCCTAAGGCACATTGATGAAGACATTGCTTTGTGAAGGAGGAATCATGGTTCTAGAAAATTCACAAAGTTACTTCTTGCTGAGGGAGTGGTGCAGTACTGCAATTGCTCTCAGCCTCTCTATGGGTTCCGTAATTCCAGAGTCAGAACAGTAAGATCATCCTTAGTTTTACCCACTGCCAAAATCAGTTCTGGAAAGAGAGATTCTATCTATGGAAATATCCAACAACACATCACCAAGAAGGATTCTCTGTGTCAGACAAACTCTTTATCATAATCAACAGTGTATCTACATTGCTTCTTGTAATGAATGCCCTAAAGCTCTTCATTACAGAAAAGCATGTTCTCGGGGATGTTTGGCATTAGTCAAATCTTGGTACTCTGACACAGATTTAATATGTCAATTAAAGTTAAGTACTCAGCAATTGATTTAAATCACAATTAATTTCTCTTTAGCTGCTATGGTAAATCTTTGACAGGTTAATGAGTTACAGTTAATGGTGGAGCATGGAGCTTGTTGCAATTGGTTTTTACTTGTTAATTGAACTGCCATACAGCAGAGTCATATGCTCTACCCTTGCTGCAGTTCAGACCTGTAATCATAGAATGTTAAGGCGTTGAAATGAACCTCAAAGATCATCTGCTCCCAACCCCATGCCATGGGCAGGGACGCCTCTGACTAGACCAGGTTGCTCAAGGCCTTGTCCAATCTGGTCTTGAACACTGCCAAGGTTGGAGTATCCACAACCTTCTTGGGCAACCTGTTCCAGTGTCTCACCACCCCCACAGCAAAAAACTTCTTCACTCAACCTTCTCTTCTCCAGGCTAAACAGATCCAACTTTCTCACCCTGTATTTGTAGCACAGATGTTCCAGTTCTCTTATCAACTTTGTGGCCCTCCTCTAGACTTGCTCAAACAGTTCCATGTCCTTCTTATGTTGGGAACACCAGAACTGTACACAATACTCCAGTAATACTGAATAGATCTAAAAAAAAATTAAAAATAATAATCCCCTTATTTGCTATAATAAATAAAACCAATGAAAATATCACCAATGTTTGTTAGCATGATAAGCAAAACGATGAACCATTTCAGTTCAGTCTAAATTTATTGATAGTTAAGGGAGGATATTCTTGTTCTTAGATTTAAAATGTTTTCTCCCTCCCCTTTGATATATTTGCAGAAGGCAATCAAGTCATAAATTAAGTCATGATACAAGTCCTTTGCGTTATCAATTTAAAGCAATGCAACTTTTCATGTCTACTCTCACAGAACTCACTACTCTGTCCAGTCCTGTATCATCATCCTTCCCTGCATCTTTTTTTACATATTCTTTTGAGCAGGCATAACTACAGATGAGGCTGCACCATAAATAATCTCAGTAATGATGGAATTCCAACCATTAATCATGAGGAAATACAAGGAAATCCTTCAGACTACTAAAATTATATTTGCATTTCTCAAATGTCAGTGTGAATTTCAAGGTTCTTCTCCTACTTTGATTTTGCAATGGCATTGGTAATCTGCATGGAAAATGACTTGAAAATTCAAGTGGCTTACTTAAATTTAAATATTTGATTTTCTATACCAGAGGAGTTTCATCAAAGGCATTTTGAAATCATTAGCTGAATAGCTTTTGGTCCAATCTGAAATGTTCAGCTATGTGAAGGAAAACTAGAAAACTCCATCAATTTACCAAAAGTAATTAATTAAGTGCAACCACAGTGCTTAAGATCCATGAATAAATTTTAAATGGAAAGATGTTTTACCACAAAGTACTGCTATGCCACAGGGCATCCTGTCTAATTATACCAGTCAAGAAGGCAATAACAAGCATGTCAAGTTGCATGTTTTCGGAGACAGAGACAGTAACTTTAGAAAATCTCAGCAGTAAAATTTAAAACTGTTAATGTGTTCTGCAATATAGAAGCTTTTCTTGTACAGCAGTGAGAATGAGCTTTCATTAAAAGTGTCATAATTAACAGATGAAAAAAAATCCACAAGAACAATATTGGTTATAGTGGCTTACGTTTACTCTTAACAGTGTTCTTTGAAAGTCTGTCAGATGTCCATGTTAAAATTTTACAGTGAGCTAAAACAAGTGAAGGAAGAATCATTTGACTACCCTATACAAAAGACAAGTCTAGATTTCACTTAGAAGGATATATTAGGCAAAATTATCATAGTATTTGTAATGGCAGCAGAGAGAGTTCTGCAATTTATGCATGAAATTCTGAAGACTTGGTTCAAATAACAGCATACAAAAATTATGAGAGCAGGTGATATTTGATATTCAGATGTGGTGCATATTTTGGAATTTCTCAGATCTAGAAGGACTCCACATACAATGCATATTAAAAATGCATTAAAGAAATAGTGAGAATTAGGAAATTAATATCTTGAGGATTTGTGCAAAAGTTTCCATAAAGCTGCATTCTGTGTGTTATGGTAACATAGCCCTATCTGTACAATATAATGAAGTAAAAACCAAAATATTCTGTAAGTGTTTCAGATTTCACTCTGTGCTAGAAATTGCTAATCAAAATGTAGTACTGGAATCCATGGTAGATTCAGCCTTGACATGGACAGCAAAGAACCATTACGTGATCTTAATGTTTATTTTATTGAGCCTTATGAAGCAGACAAACAGTATCCGGACCCTCTAAGAAAGGTCACCATGTGGCTAAGGTTTGGAAGCATGGTGAAGCAAGTGCAGACCCATGCAGCATCTCATTCTGTAGAACCAGAGTACAGCAGCTGTTCGGAAAATGGCAGCCTGGAGGTTACAGATGAGGCTGTAGAAGTCACCACAACTTAAACAATTATTTCTACCTCCCCTCAAGGAACCTTTCTGTCACAGTTATTTGAATTAGGAGTGATTCTTTCAGGCAAATAGCACATGAGAATAGGGAGCCTCTTGCAGGATAACAAATTGATTCAGGCAGTTTGATTCTGGTGTCTGTCTTTGCATCAAACAACCCTACTTGTTGCAGTTAAGCCTTGTGCTCATAATGTGTAGTTATAAACTAAGATGATGAATACTTGTCCTTCATAAAATAGCAGTGAAATATATCTCTTTCCTTTTGAAAGGTTTTTTTTTTTTTCTTAGTGAGTGAGAGCCAATTGAAGTCAGAATTTTCAAGGGAGAGAACAATGAAAAATAACTCCAGTTGCTTAACTGAGAAGTTTAACCAGGACTTTTATCATCTTAAAAGCTGGAAACAATTTAAACCAATCAATATTACTCATACTGACATACAGAATAATTTTATATAATCTTGACAGGATTCCATAATTTGTCTTCCTCCATTTTCCTTTTTCATTTTGACTTTCTGCTATGCATTTTTCACCTGTTCTGTCTCACACATATGAGAAGTCCCTTATTCTACAAGTAATCCCTTTCATAAACTCTTCACATTTTACTGAGGAAAGTAAAGTAAATAGATGTACCTCAGGTTATACAATTTAAAATATAAAGTTTCAGTTGGGATGAAGTGCAGACAAAGGCCTGAGAGCTACAGGCTCCCACCCAGTGCCTCAGGTTTAGAGCTAATGTTTCCTTCATTGCAAGGATTTCCCATGCTGGGAAAGGCACCGGAGCTGTCACTGCTCCCACAGCCTACTTCTTCCTGTCTTTTTGATTTTATACAGCAATCTGGAATGGGAACAGGTACTATACGGTCTTTAGGATGTCATGCAAAGAAATAAGGATATTTTAGGGGTTATTATTCCCTCTTACTAGAAGACACAAAAAATACAGTTCTATGAGCACAGAGGCACAGGCTCATCTAAGAATTTTGCCTCACTTTAGAAATTCAAAAAAAATTCTAGCTTCTTAGTACATCTGTAAAGTACAAATCCCTGGCTCTGGTTCCATCACATCATGGTGCTAATTATGAAAAATACCAAGAGCTTCTCGTAAGAACCTTTTATGGCTCTTGAGGCTGTCAGTAGCCATGATGAAAAAGAAAGAAAATATCTTTCAGTCCTTTCCTGAAAGGAGTTGAGGCAAGTGTGTGTGTATTTAACAAATTAATTAACAGTATTTCTTTAAATAAAGCAATTTATTAAAAAATTCTATTCATTTAATGTTGTACGCTTCCATTTGGCCAGAGAGCCTTTTTCCTGTCTGCTGAAAACAGTAATCTGAATCAATTTTATTCTTCAGATGTAGTTTCCCATTTACATTCTTTGTGTTAAAAATATATAAGGTTATATGAATGTAAAATTCTTTACTGGAACCTTCACTATATGATTTGCAGTATTTTCTTATTATTAAGGAACAAATACTTTGTAAGCATGTTTTTAGCATATTTGGCTACCCTTATTCAAACTGAGTAAATAAATTGATTGAAACAGCTGGATGCTGAAGATATGAAAAACTGTTTCTCATGAGTAAATGTTGAATATTCAGGTTCCTGTTGTCCTTTATTATGTCTGTTGGCATGATTCTCGCAACTATATGGCTGCATGTTCCAAGTTTCCTATGAACAGTATTAATACAATGCTTGATTTTAAGCAGTACCCACAATTTCTACACCGGTTGGGTTTTAAGTAGTTATTTGACACGGGTAGTAAGCATGAGTAACTTGGAGCCTTCAGCAGCGGTCTCATGACCTGAGAAAAAGACTTCGGCTTCACCCAGTCTCTGAACAGAGTCGAGCCTGCGTCAGAGCTCCTGCAGAGTCTAGGCTTAGTTCACGCACAGTGGTTTAATTTAAGCAGGGAAGTAAAGAGACGAGGAAGGGTTCTTTTCTGCTTATTGCCAGCAGGTTTTTATTACTGGAGCCATGGAGGGTGCGGTAAAGACAAAAAATGGCTGTTGGGGGTGTCTGTTATAACACGGAAGCGAGGGGAGGGCTGTCGGGAGAGAGCCAATTGCTGCGGAGGATTACAATGACTGACAGGGCTGCCAGCCAGCCACGTGGCTGTCTGCACCAGCAGAGCAACCAATGAGCTGCCCGTTCAGGCGGGGACTGCCCCTGCCGCCCTGGCCGGGGAGCCCCTGTGGCAGCCTGGGCTCTGCAGCCCTGGGCTGTATCGGCGTGTGGGGGGAGAGAGCCCAGCCCCTGCGGCTCCGGCACAGCGGGGCAGGGCCAGGCCGGGCCGTCAGCTACCCCCAGAGGCACTGCAACAGTTATTCTAACCTATAATAACTAGTACCCATAGATTTTGGGCAAATTGCATTGCTCAGCCTTGCACACTTAATTTCCCATTCTGCCTCAAAAAGTTTTCTTGTTAAAATTGATTTTCATAATCTTTTTTAACCATAAACAAGTAATGTTTTTTACTTGTTACATTCAGAAGTGTCATGTAAGGTCTGACAACCAGTTCCCATTCCCCCCTTGCAGCTAACCTATCTTTGTGTCTATGTTATTTTTGTGTTTTTCATTTTCATTAATGCAGTTCAAATAATGAGGAAAATCGTATTATGACCAAAAAAGGTATAATTCCTATGTCCTTATGCTCAGTCTCAGTTCTAAATGTAATATAATGAGATGCTAATATTCACCTTTATTTAAAATCAAATATTTTCAGAGTGGTAAAGTTGTAAGAGAGTGTGGAGCCATAAATACATCTCTGACAGAATGTATGTACAGCTCCAAAATTACTTCCAGAAGTTTGCAGCACTCCACTCATCTTTTTTATAAAAGCACTCTTGATTAAGAGAGGACTGTCTATAGAAATTAAGGTGACTCCACTTGTAACTGAGCTAATTTATCATAAAGACTTATATGATCTCCACTGTATTTGAGCAGAGGAGGAACATGTGCCCTCCTCACACTGCTGTATGGCAAGTTTGGAAGGATGGTTTTCACCCCCCCTCTCTGCTCCCAAATCTTATCTGGAGATGCGAAATTAGAGGACCATCTCCCCTAAGTTCTTGGTGCCAGCTATACTGGGAAGGCAGAATATCCAAGATAAGTGACTGACAGACACAAGGATTTTACAATATAAAAGAGCACTGTGAGCTCCAAAAATCAGACAGCAGTTTGGTTACTTCTTGAAGTGCACAAACTGTTCTCTCCGACATACTTAGACATCAGTATGTCGTTTTTGTGCTTCTCTTCTAGAAGATGAGAAAAAGGAATTGGTAAGTTACATTAATTTCTAACTTTACTATTTCTTTGCTATAGGTACCTTTTAGTATTGTGCACTATTTATTCTACTGGTAGTATCTTTTTTTTTTGTTTATCCTGTGTAGTAAGAATTTTTGCTTAAATTCTGGTCTCATATGTGTTTTCTTGTGGCTATTACAATAAATCAATCCATGTTGTAATAATTCTGATTGATCATAACTAAAGAACCAGAGAGAATACGTGGTTTTGGAGTGCAGGCCACTCCAAGAGAATTAAAACCCATTTAAACTCTCTCATAATCATAACAGCAAGTTACTGCTCACACAATGTTCAATAGGGAATTGAGGCACAGAAAGCCTGTGTGGTGGGTCTAAAACATGTAAGAATTAGAAAGAGAAACAAAAATAATTTAACTTCCCTTACAGTGGGACAGATTCTCACTAGCAAAGAGAGGGAAGTGGGAATGCCCCTTCCAGGAGGTGGACGGAAGAAGCTAACACCATAAAATTATTTTCATGCTTCTCATTTAAATTTCAAGACAAAGTTGTGATAGGGGAAGAGTTATATGGAATTATATGAACTGTACATGGGGGTTGTATTTCCTTATCTTGGGATTTTTTCTATTGTCCTGAAATGCATCTTTATTCTTATGCATTGTGTCACCACTAATACAAGTAGGTATCATTCTGGCATTCAGCTAAGTAATTCTTTTGTCATCTACAGATGGACAGGGGATTACATGGCTAAGAAATGAAATGAAAGCTAAATCCCTATGCTTGATAAAGCTTTGCTTGTTTTCTCTTTCATTCAGGATTACCGAGTGAACATCTTTCTCCGTCAGAATTGGAATGATCCACGCCTTGCATACAGCGAATATCCAGATGACTCTTTAGATTTAGATCCATCCATGCTGGATTCAATTTGGAAACCTGATTTGTTCTTTGCTAATGAAAAAGGTGCCAACTTTCATGAAGTTACAACAGATAATAAGTTGTTGCGGATTTTCAAAAATGGAAATGTACTTTATTCCATCAGGTGAGTCTATACTCAAATGATTTTTTCAGTTAGAAGCTCAAAAGTATAATTAGGAATTGCTAAAGGATATATTCAGTTGCTAGTCATGCAGAGCTTTAAATACAGACTTTTAAATACAGAACTTTGTCAAAGCTACTGTTTGTTGTTAATACTAAAATGGAAAATGATCCCTCATTATGCATGCACATAGTAAAAGTAATAAGAAAAGTATCTTTCCCATTTTGAAGTGCAGGTACTGAGCCTAGAGAACCTAGGACTCTGCACAGAACAAACAATTCTGTAGTTTTATAATCTGAGTTGGCCTATGTAGGAGTTTCAGTCTGTAGCCCCCAATGCCATGACAGTCAAATGTTATTTTTTCCCCCCCTTTTTTGGATATTGCAGTTGCACTTCAGCATGAAAACACGACTTGTTTGAGGAAGTATGACATTTAAAGATTAGTCATTTACTGCTGGAAATGGAGAGAAAAGTGGAAAGTAAATTTTTGGAAAGGTTTAAGAAGCTGAAAGGAGCAATCATAAGTATTGACAAAATCTAATTATCCCATTTCTCTTCCCACCACTTTCCTTTTAATAGATACATCAGTAGGCATTTTACCACTGTCTTGAAAAACCTGATCTAATGAGAAACACATTGGATATAAGTATGCTAATGTCCCATTAAACATGGTATAGATTTGGTATTGAAGCAGTGACTGACTTGTGCAAAATGTTACTCTTTTCAAAATAAATGTACTATTGCCCACTTAGTGTTTTGCTTTGCATGCTTTTATGACACTGAATTAATGGATAATTAGACTCTTTGAAGAGACACCAGTAATCTGGAAACAGTTTGTATTCTGGAGAAAAGGAAAATGTTTATGACTTCCATGGATCTATTAGTGGCAAGAGTCTCCTTCCTCCTTCCCTCATTACAGTGTAAGTAGGCAGCACTTTTTCAAGCTTACACAAGCAGAAAGGGTTGGGTTCAAATTCTTATAAACATTTCATGTCCTAAAGAAGGTTAGTCTGCCACTCCAGGAACATAATCAATCTTCAGTGTCACAGCATGTATTCTGTCACTAGAAACACACGGAAAGCAAGTTAAAAGAATTCCTTCTCTGTATTCAGAAAAAAAAAGAAGGTCTAAATCAATTATCTGCAGCCTGTCTGAGTCACCCCAAGAGGCACTGGCAGTTGTTCCATTCTAATCAACTAATTCCCTCCCTTGCCCTACTCCTTCCAGATACACAGGCACAGACCCCACCACTCAACTGAAACAATTTTGAATTGCAACTTCAATACAATTTAAACCAATCTCTTGGACACATGAAATGGGGTGAAAAACCCCAAACATGAGAAATATTATCACGTTAAATTATGAAGGCAAACATTGACTGTGATGAAAGCAGATACTGGATAGCTCCTGTGTTTCTTATGAAGTCAGAAAGTTTATGCTGCCATTATTTAAGAACTAATACCATTTCTGAAACAGATTTAAAATCATATAATTGGTGTCTAGTTTAGTTGTTATGTGCATTAGAGTCAGTTAACCTTTTGATAAGGGGACATGTGCTAATTGCTAGGGTGCTGATATTAAAAGAGAGTAAAAGAAAATGAGTTTCTAAATTTGTTTTTTTCTTTCATTCCCTAATATATCCTCATCCCCTAATTGCATTGGAACAATTCAGACAAGAAAATAATGGAAGGTTACAGTTCCTGGCTTAATGAATACTTAATATAAAATACTAAAAATATTTAGTGAAGCCCAAAGTCCAGGTGCTTCTGAAATTACCTGCAGTGTTACCAGCCTACTAGCCAGAATTTGCATTTGGAACTGTTTTTAATAGTTTGGGAATAGCGCCTGGGGCTGACTTCACTCCTCAGACTCTCCCCCTGCATCTCTATCACTGGCTGGCTAAACAGAAATTATAGCAACAATGAATCAAGAAGGTTTGGCCAGCAAAAGAAAATAGATAAAAGAAATATGCAGCCATACTTGCCACCTACTGCCCACTTCCCTTTAGCCCCAATGCCAAAAAACAGGGGAATGGGTTCAAGAGAGGGGGGATTAGAGCACTGCCATGCTAGACAGGCCTTATGAGTAAGGAATTGAACTGAAAATCCTCAGGTTTTTGTAGGACATTCTGTCAACTGAATTGATTAATGAAGGTAGAGTCATGGCCCTGAATGATGTAGGAATACCTAGACATGGCCAGAGAGGGAAAACATGTGCCTTTACATTTTATAAAGTTTTCTTTCTGATTCCTCAGAGAAGTATCTCTCTAAAGACAAATTATTGTATTTATATAAAATGTAAAATACCTCTTTTGCCTCTAATTTGGAAAGAATTTCATAGGAAGTGTTCGGACTAATGCTGATGCAAGTTACAGTTCAATTACAGGCATATTTCAGTCTACCACCAATATCACAAAATGTTTTTTTAAACCTTTATGTTGACATTTTAAGCACCTTATTTTAGGACAATAACATGTAGAAGTACTTTGCCACCGTGATTTGCAGCTGACATATGTTATGAAATTCTTGCAAATTTGAAGAAGTTTTATGCCAAGGATTTGCAATACTGGAACAGTACAATGATTCTGCTGTAGCACAAAAAGGCACACTGTTGCTGGATTCCTTTAGACTTCTCATAAAGTTGGGCAACTCTATTGAAAAATTTGTTTTTCTGAAAGTCTGTAATATTTTTTTCCATGTTGTCATACTAGGCTGAGTTAGATGGCTTCAGTTAATATAGATCTTCTTTGAGAGCTTTCTACTGAAACATGTATTTTATTTCTAATTAGTTCCATTAAATTCATTAATTCTTCCTGCACAGTTCTATGGCTTTTTTTTTTCTTTGTTTAATATATTTTAATGGTTTTTTGTGTTCTTTCAGATTGACTTTAATACTTTCCTGTCCGATGGATCTCAAAAATTTTCCAATGGATGTGCAAACATGTATAATGCAGCTGGAAAGCTGTAAGTTTGTGTAATGTATTATCCTATAAATACTTTTTCAGGGATTACAACAGCTATGCATGAGGTAGGAAAACCCCTTGTAGTGGTACAAGAACAAATTTTCAAAATTAGTCTTGTATTTTATCAAAAGAATCTGTGAAATATACCAGTACCCAGTGCCAGTTTATCTTTGTAGAAAATTTCTGCATATAGGATTTCACCATAAGTCTTCCTTGTGTTCACACCTACAGGGGGTGAACAATATGGGAGAGCATAAAGGAAACATGAGAATAACTTAAGGAAGTAATTTATGGCATTTTATGTGAAATAAAATTAGTATTTTCTATCCTATAATATATTGTACTTAGCATCTCCCTTGATATCTTGCTTCTTAAAAGAGGATAGAAATTGTAAAGCAGCTATGACATTTCAAGGCATAAGCACACACAAAAGGAGAAATCAACTGTTCTGTCTGATGCATTACATTCTCATTTTCCTTGTGATATGAAGTATTTGGGAATTGCTCTTTCCCTTAAAATGAGAGTCCTAGCAGAAAAATCCTCTTAACGATGCAAACAAAAATAAAGTAAAGCATTCTTTGAAAGCTTCCAGCAATATGAAGTTTGTCAAAATTAATGACAGGGGCAAGACAGATTAAGAAGTATCCATCTAAAAGAATTAGATTTACAGTTTTAGGGCCAATAAGTAAATTATTTCAAAACTAAAAGGATTGTGCATATAGAATGAACATACTGGATTATTTGAGATATCTTACACATCAGAAAAACAACACACATAACTTGATTAAGTATTATTAGTTTTTTTCTTCTTTTACTGGAACAAAGCAGCATCTAAGGAAGGTGCAGGTAATTATCTATCAGTCAGTATGTCAGAACTGTTTGCTGTATGATATGCTTTTAAAAAAATTGCAGGATGAGTATAAAAGTCAGATCTATCTTTCATTTCAATGGACAGATGGTAACATTACAAAGCAGCCTTTCAATATGAGGGCAACGGCTGAATCTGACAGCAGACATGTTCTTGACTAAAATGGAGAGATTGTTATTTGCTGCAAATGTCAAGGAATTTAGGACAATATCCAGGATTTAAGTGAAACTCCACAGTCAAGCCAAGCAGATGATCCTACTAATAACCTATGTCACCTAAACCAAAGGTTAATATGAGGCAGTTGCATAAGAACACATGCAGATGGCAGGTATACTCAAAAAATATAATTATGCTTCAAAGAGGAAGTATCAGAGTGTTTGACTGAACAAGCAAAAATTATAATTAAAAAAATGTTTTTAAAAGTTATTAAATTTTTGCTTTAACAACTTCATAAAACTCAGCTGCATTTTTCCTCTCTTTTAGCTGTTGTGAGGACAGGTCAGACAACAACTGAGCATTCTTGAACAAATAAGCATCTGGTTTGCTTTATAGAAACCTTTCAGGAGCACACAATTTCCACAAACTGCACCACAGGGAACCAACATTTATTAGTTGAATAGCACTGTAGATGTTCTACTGTATTTTCCAGAACATTTTTCACTGAAGTCTTGTTTTTAATCATTCAGTTTAGTGGGAGTAAATTCCCAGCTGCACATTCACATGGTAAAGAGAGGCAATGCTCACAAAAGAAGAGCTGAACAAAATAGAAATGAGTGCTTCAAATTCTTTATTCACAGAGAAATATCAAATTTGATTTCATAAGGAAGTTACAAGTAATAAAGCTTTCTCCGTATTGCCTTGTCTAGTTCTATTTTACCTGTCACTTCAGACATCAGAAAACAAAGACTATGGGAAAAGAAATTGGCCTGAGGCAGAAAATTTTGCAGCTTGTGGGAGCTCTGGCTAGGCCTACATGTCTAATAGAAGAATAACCAGTTAAGTTTGCAAGAACAAGGCAGCAGTTCCCTAAAATTCTTTTGTTACAGATACAAAGTGGATATGTATAGTGACCTAAGTTCCAAGATCCTAGACTTTTGAAAGCAGGAATTTACCTGTCCATAGCCAGTTTCTCTGTACAGAAGGACAGGAGAGGAAATAGACAACTTGGAGTGTTACAAAAAATTATCTACATGCTGGGCAGAAGGGTATCTAGGTAAAAAAAAAAAAAAAAAAAGGCAGAAACATTAAATCCCAGAGTCTCTGGCTAAGAAAATATACCCAGTTCTACTTAAAATTATAGAAATAAAAAGGAGAATGGGTGTATTTGGCATTTCCCCAGGCTTCACATCAAATCTCCTGAGGTAAGAACCGACATAACCCTGAGAGCCTGAATCCATCCAAGCATCTCTACTTTCTAGGCCACAGTATCACACTCTGCTCTGGCTGTCTGCCTTGCATTTTTTGGTGCACAGTGAGATAATGTAAACAGAGGGATCAAACCAATAATCCTACTGGTTAATGCCTTGTCTGGGGAAGTGGAAGACATCACAGCACTGAGAACACAGTCCTCTCATGTCCTGAGTAAGTGATCTGACCACCAGGCTGTGTTATAAAAAACAGAGTGTTTGCAGGAGCAAAACAGTGGTAGCCATGCTTCAAGATGTTTCTCTTTGAAGTGGTGATCATTGCTGTTTTTTCCACAGAGTGCCAAGTTGTGTAGGACATTGTACATTACAAATTTACAAAACCCATTTTTCTCATGGTTTCTGTAAACTGTATCTGATCTTGCAAGCCTTGCAAGCCTTCCTGCATGTGTCACTAAGTACATTAGACTAAATCACTCATCTTTTTCTTGCTTATCTTACTACTGGGTTGTGAAAACTGACAGTTATTTATAAGAGACAGATTATGGGTTTTGTCTCTGGTTCAAATAATAATTTCTTTTAGTACTAGATTCTTCAATATTGATACTGTTGTTCCAGCATAGAAAACTCTAAGAGAAAAATTCATGTATATCTTTTCTTCTCAAATGATATCTTTGTTTTTAGCTGGCTCATGTAATGTTTTTTCCAAGGTCAGTATAAGTACCTGGATTTGCCCCTGGTAAAAGTATTTCACTTATATCATGAAGTGTCTGAAAAATATTTAAGTGGAAATGTCTTCTATTTTTAAAGGATTTATTTTACAAAATTATTTCTCAGCAACTAGAAGCTGCTTTTTTATCTTAGAAAGGGAGCAAATGAAAATGCATATTTGAAATAATTCCTTTTACATTTCTGTGCCTTACACCAGGGCAGCCTATAGGCATGTGGGATAATTTTAGTTTTATTCTGCTTGAATAAGATACAACGAAATGTCAGCTAGATGCATATTTACTTCTGTGGCCTGTCTCCCAGAAAAGAAAGGTTTTTCTCTCGTGTTCTAGAGCTTGTTGTTTCTCTTTTTTAAGTTTCACTTTTACCTCACAGCATTCCTTTATTTATATATTCCAATTATAACTTTATGTGACATTTTATATTCCTGAATTTTCAAATAATATTGAAAAAACTAAGTCAGTTACAAAAGAAAAAATATACTATGAAAAGCAACATAAACAAGGTATTAATTACTTTCTTAACTGGTGTTTTTAATGTTATGCTTATTATTAAATTAAACAATGGCTCTTTTTTCCCCTTTTTTATTTATGTGGGCTTTTTAGTCTTTCTTAGTACTCATGCTCTTCCCTTCTGGATTGCTAAAGAAAATTCACTCTCTACTACATGATGCTGAGTTGCACAATTTCTTTCCCCAAGTGTCTAATTTGGAGATTGTACAAGCGGAAAGACGTATGCAGGCTGCAGCAGTACAAGCTACTGCATTACAGAAAGTTATGTGCACATTTTTCCTTTTCCACAACAGCACAAAGACATCATAAGAAAGATAAAATATCTGGTGTGTATTTCATATCTACCAGGGAACCTCAGGTCTCTACCTGAATGACAGAAATTATGGACACACTAGGTCAATGCCTGCCTGTGGCAGAAAGTGAAGAAACCATGCTGCTTCTCTCCTTTCCATTTCAGTAGAAACAAAAATTATCAACCACTCATGCTGTAGTTTCTATTCTGCAGATGGGTGATTCAACCAATTGTGTCTTTCCGAAGTGAGACATGACACACACAGCTACAAAGATCAAGATACTTGTAGTCTTCAGCTCCTACCCAATGAAGGATGAAAGGGCAGTAATAACCATACAACTACTGCTGACATACAGAAACTAGTACAACAGTGATAGCTGAAAATCTATAGGCTTCAGCAAAGAGTAGTAGGTTTGAGAGATGTGCTAGAGTGCTGAGCTGAAGTGTCATTCTTTTCTGAAATTCAGGCTAAGGAGTCTAAACCTGTAACTAACTCCCCAGGGACGGATTCCATCAAAACGACTTAGAGGGCAGTGCAATCGGCAGACACTTTGCAAAGCAGCTCAGAAGTACATTGAATAAAATCCTGCTTTCTTGGAGCTCCAGCATAAATTTAGCCTTGAAATGAATCACAGCTCATTTCTGAAGCTAATATTTTTAGTGCATAATGTAGAAGAATTTGTTTTAACCTCAAGCCAAAACCAGATTCGTTAGCTCTGTCATATCTTCCCCGTGTTATGTTGCTGGGAATTTAGGGCACAATTCAAATGTCTGTCATGCTCTTAGGAACAGTAATGTGCAGGCAGCCTATCCTGGAGGCAAACTGCTGGGATGCCTAACAGAAGAGTAGTGTAATAACTCTAGTCAACATGACTGTAGTCTTTGCCTCAGCTGGATACCTAAAGAACTGATGGGTTTGCTGATTAAATCCAGTGTTACTTTTGGACCTGTACCTTACTAAAAATTAAGGAAATGGGAGTGGAATTCAGATAAACCACTGGGATTTAAAACTAAAAAATAAATTCTGTAGTTGAGCTAAACTGTCTTTTGCAAAAAAGCCAGATATTCTGCTCAGTTGTCTCATGCTATTCATGTGTTCTTTTATAGAATGTGAGGAAAAGAGTTGGGATTTAATATACCTGTAGGCATTGTAAAATGATACAAGGGAAGCGCAGCCTTTCTGTAATAAAACAGAATGAGGAGAAAATTTGCAAGATATGTTGAAAATAATCTAGATCACAAATTTGCTCATGGTTTGGAAAGGTATGGTAAAGGTGGATGAACTTAGCAAATAAAACTGTGTCAGCAGATGTGAAAAAGGAGTTAGGTTGGAATTGCAAATGGTGGTACAAAGGTGTGGAGTCTCTAACGGTACTGGGGAACTGCTTGCCTTGAATATCAAACTTTGTTTTTCTCTAGTAGTGTAGTCCTTGAACAAGCAGGAGAAGAGATGTTAGACACTTCACTAATTCTTCTAGACAAATTTGTTGGATGTTCACTGTCTTGTCTATGAGATAATGGGCTTTTAGTGCCTAACACTGATACTGAATTAGCTAAAATAAAATCTTCCTACTCTTAGTATGCAACTGATGTAAGTAGATTAGTTCTAGGAAGTTCTGTAGCGTAATGTGGACTGATGTGGTTTGAATGGAACTCTGCAGGCTTTATTCCTATACTTTCAAAATTGGATGAATGAAAAGGTGATATTTATTATTAACAGTACTGTTGTTGCCCTAATTTTTGCAGTTCTGGATGTTGTCATTCTTTTGTAGCTAGTTTCTCACACTTTTCTCTGTAAACATGGCCATCTTATTGTAACTGTATCTTATCATTTACATTCCTTTCTCCTGGACACAGAACTTTGATGGACATTTCCTTTGACCACTGTAATTGAGGGAGGAAGAACTGATTTCCTCCAATGAATAGTGATTTCCAAATGTATATAAAAAATAAAGAAGGCGGGTCTTGCCCCCCTTCCTTCCTTCTCTCTCCTCCTGGTAACAGGTGTCTCTGTCTCTTCTTTTTGTGTCGATACTGCGACATACTGTTTAAAAGAAAAATACAAAGATACTACCTAATTCTTTCATTCAGGGACCTCATAGGAGTGTTGATAAAAACTTGTCAACACCATTTTTGGAAAGATAAGATTTTCTGGGAAAGGTGAGACAGACCAAGGGAAAACTTTGGTTTTTCTTTTCCAGACACTGTAGTTGCCCTTACTACTTAGAAATATTTCAGCAGTATCACATTCTTTTTTCCTGCAATTTTTCCTGGAACCTGTAACTGAAAATGCTGAAAATATTCACTGTAGCTAAACAATTTTCAGTGCTGTCTAAAGGCTAAAGTTACTATGTCTGTCAGAGACAGACATAGTAGCACCATCTTCCAGAGTTTTGTATAGATTAGATCAAGTAAATAAACTATCACTACAATTTAATTTAATTTCATGTCCAGGTATTCAAAATCCTTCGTCAACTATTCCAGGCACAAGTCCTGAGAACCACTTTTCATCAATGCCTTGTCTCTTCCACCTTCTCCCTCTAAGTATGACAGAGTTTTACTTTCATTTTATTGCACAACTTTATCAGAGTTGTGCGTCATTTTCTAAAGTAAAACTTCTGCAGGCCAAATCCAAGTTTGTTGTTTCAGTTGTTTCAGGCCCTCTGCCATTCCAGTTAATTCTAAATTCTACTTACTTTGTCAGTTCTTCATTTTCATCTCAGGCAGAGCTCTCAGTCTGCCACTATATGCTTCATTAGAGAATTACCTGGAATGACTTCAAGCTCCTAAAAATTACTTGTCTATTTGCACAGAGGTTACAGTTCCATGCATTCACACAATTCTTGAGTTTTCCTGAGAAATACTCCCTCTGGCAACCTTCTCCTCTTGGGATGATATCTTTGTCATATAATTACCAACCATTTACCACCTGCTTTTGCATTTTAGATATGCAAGATCTCAGACTTTGGATTAATAGAGAGAGTATTAGTGTAACCTAACCGGTCCTGTAACTTCTGAACACCACTGTTCAAAGATAACAAGGTTGTTTTTTCTGTCCTTTCTTTATAGTCCTATGATGATACCATTGATATTTTATATAAAAAGTAATATCTTTATAGAATTAAGTAAGAGCAACTGCTACAGAGTAGTCAGACCAAAAACAAAAAAGTACATTGATAATTGCCCTCTTCCTCAGCCACAGCAGCTGGTTTATGTCCCATAAAACACAATTTGGCAACTCTACTTCCTTTCTCAACCTTCATTCATTCATGCCCTGCAAACCCAAACCCTAGCACACTGCATTTCAGTGACATTTTAGTCTTTACTAACCCACCTGATTTAGTTTAGGTTGGCCTGGTCCTACAGACCATGCTAGGTTATAGCCTCCATTTCTTTCAGCTATTTATGTAGAATAAAAGATTCACTTTTTGCATCAGTGAGCTGCACCCTCATATACTACCTAGGCTAGTGACAGACCGTCCTATTTTCAACAATAAAATATAGCCACTAGAACTTTCCTACATAACATTGTATTTCCCAGCCACTGGTAATAAAAATATCTGGTAGCCATTCATAATTGTCACCAACACCACCTCATAGTCAAAAAAGAAAAACTCCTGGTTAAATGAGAGGTTGAATATTAGGTAGCAAATCCAAATAAGTAAGAGATATATATGCTCTTCTCATAAAGCAGCGGCAAGAGCAATGACATAGTAAGACTGAACAGAAAGAATTTACAAAGAGTATGAATAACCAAGTTTACCCTGAAAGGCAGGTGTTCTTAGAAGTAAGTTCAGTGTTTTCTTCTGGACACATAGACTGGGACTCCCTTCAGGGATTCATATCACATCTCCCATGAAAAGCAGAACACAATGAAAGCAAGGCACAGAGACAAAACACCTCACACTCAAGACTTATCCCAAGAAGTCAGGATTCAAGAGCTAGGCACTTATGCCTACTACAGAATAAGCTCCAAGCATCTACAAGCAGAGGTAACACATTCAAAGTTATATGTAGCAGGAAAATCCTCTTCTGATTTGGGTTTGGGTCATCACTTTCTATACTATTAGAGCTGAGTAAAAGACCACTGGAATTATTTCCATAGGAAAAAAAATAAAGTGTTCTCCTGATGGAAATATTAGCTGCATAGGAAATATGATTGTCATCTTTACTATTTTTAGCTAATCTAAAAATATATAAATAAACTACAAAAATCATCACTACATTAGTGTTTGTCATGGCTTCTGTGGCATAACAAATATAAGAAGAATGTAGAAAAATGTAAGGAGAAGAATCTAGAAACATATCATCAAGAAGGAAGGGCTTCTATAGGTGTGAATCTAAACTTGAAAAATTGCAAGGGATAGGATTCCTCATTCTATGTCACTGCTGTAAATTGCTTTCTCTATTTCTCAAATTCAGGGTCCTAGATTGTACCAGTTCTCCTGCCTATTAATTTCTGTGTGTTCAGAATTTATGGACCTAACAGTACAATAATGACACTGACACTCTTATCTTCCTAATCCTTTATATGCCCTAAGGAGAAATGTCTTGTTCTTTATAACTACTACATATATCAGTGCAGTTCTTACAAGTTGCTTAATATGTCTAACAAAATAACACATATAGTACAAGTTTGTACTGGTAACCACACATCTATTCAGAATAAAGTCTTCACATTTCAAGACCACAGTTTACTGCTCCATTTGCACAATTATAACCATGCAATGGAACACAACTTCTCAGGCATTTTATCTCATAGACCATTTGGAAAATACACAGTGCTTCAAAAGCAGACCAATAACAGCAACAGACACTTAGACTTTTAGTTAAATTTATGTTACTGAATGGCATTTTTAAAATTGCTTTAAAGATAAAGCATATTTGTTAATCAGGTAGCAAGTAGCCAAGAACCAAAAGTTCAGGTGGACTTCAGGTTTAGTATTTCTAGAACAGGACATGGAGAGTTATTACAATTAATCACCAGAGGTCCCAAAATTTGGGTGCCAGAGGACTGTATTTTAGGCTCATTGCATTCTGAGTGTTAAGCAGTGTGCTATTCAACAGGACTTTTTGTAAAATTAATTGGAAAAAATACAATTTTCTCCTTTTTTTGAGATATTAAGGAAGCTCAATGAGTTCATTTAGTATTGTTCCTCCTGAAAAATTTCTAACCCAGAGCAATGTGGAGTTTAGCCTTTTTGTGAATAGAATGTCCTGGTAGGAGCCTATGAACTTCAGTTTCCCCTTGGAAATTCTCTGATTCTGCTTGAATTTTGCAGGTGACTAGATATATTCCACTGTAGTCTTTCTTCCGTTTCTCCATGCCAAAAAGAAAGAGTGATGTGGTGGTTGAAAAAAAATTAAAATATCATCAATTTATTTGGAACTGTACCAAATAACGAAATACTTTCATTTGGAAAATCAAGAATGCCTGTCCTTTTTAACACTCGCTATAGAATATTTAGAGACAAATTTGTGTTATCAAATAGTTCAATAAGTTTAAATAATTTATGTTTTCTTACTTCTGCAATTATGGAACTATTGCAAGATTTTAGATTTCCCTAATTTAGTGAACACATTTGACTGGGCAATGCATTTTGCATTTAATAAAGGGTAATAAGTTTAATTGAGATTTAATTTAACATACCTAGTGGAAACACTATACTATTTAAAACTTATTTGGTATAACAAAAACTCACATGTCCATTAAGGTCTCTGTGTTTTAAGAAGCATTAACTTTATGACTGAGTCCTTGACTTACAAAACTGAAGTTACTGTAATGAATGCTAAAGCTATATGTTTATAATGTAAACATGACAAAAATTAATTACTACACCAGCATTTTGAATACACTGATATTATTTTTACTATATTGCATTATAGAAGAATTAGAGGGCAGGGTAGATAATCAAAATTAAAAGCATGAATTAGAGATTAATGAATCTGATTTAGTGAAATACATTTTGAGTTCAATAAGATTTACTCAGGGAATATCACTTCTGGCCATAATCTGCATGCTTGAAATGGTAATCTGCTTTACACACAACTGCTTTTTGTCTGAATTTGTGCAAAGTTTGGTAAGGTATATATCTCTGATTTTTCAGAAGTTTATGGCATTTAATAGTGAATTTTAAGACTGTTTTTATGGACTATCATGTAATCAATAAGAAAAGTAAATGTTTCCGTTAACAGTTGATATATGCTAGTAATGACTTGAGTAATGTCTGCTCTTAATTAAATACTTATTTGAAAGGATATGGTCTCATTTTCAGCATATTCATCCAGCCCCCAAGAATACCAAGTAAACTAACAGTCAGCCTGAGTTCCTGTGAATACCTTGTATAAAGGTTCTCCTCAAAAGAAACATCAATAATCTAGAAGCAAGAAGTGTTGAAAACATTTTTAAATTTATAAACACGAATTCTTAGCTCCTAGATTCTTTCAACACAGAGCAGAAAAGATGAAGTGTTATTTGAGTTTTCAGGTCAGCAGATCAGGTCACTGAATGGCATTTATAGAGATATTAAAAGAGTAACAAAGTCATTGAATATAAAAGGAATAAGATTTATGCAACAGACCAAAGAGGTTATCTTTTTCACTGAAACTCATAATTTCAGTATTTGTGGGCAGAGAGCTACTCTTAGAAAGTTCTGAACAATACACTTTAAACAGCAATTTGTTACTGAACAGTTAAAAGAATTTCCAGTTATCAGTAGGTTATATTGAACTGCTCATTAGCATTGGACTAAAGCAGAAAGAAAATACTGCAAAGAAGCTGAAAGCTATATAAATTTGATGAAAAAATTCTCACGTTTTCTTCTGGTTCCTTCTGGTATACATGTCTCAAGTGTAGCCTTGTCATTCAATCTATTACCACAATAGAAGCTACCTAGTTTTAGATTTCAGTCTTAAAATATCACTTTGAACATATTTCTTTGATTCTGAGAAAGTTTTAATGAAACATGAATGAGAATATGAAGCCTTTTTTTTCCCCCACTTGTAATAATCAGATAAAATGTATTCAGAAAGAAAATAAGAATAACATGCCAGGGAAAATTAATAGATTACATATTCAGAGGACATAGGGATATTTCCCCCAATGTTATCTCATGCAAATATTCATCTGAGAGAGGGAAATAGAAGGAAAAAGTACTTGTTCTTTTCAAAGTCTGGCCCTTGTTTAGGATGGCTTTTGCTGTTACATCTAATCTTATACACACATGTATGAGGTATGGAAAAGTTCAGGAGTCTGAATATTAAAGCTGAATGCTTTTTAATATTGTTATATGTCACAGTCAGTTAATATGAGAAGATTATAATCAATTGCTTTCCCATGTGTTGTTCCAGTTTCAGAGAAAGGCAGTTTTTCAATTCAACTAGTACTACTGCAGAATTTTTAATTCATTGTTGTCCTTGAACAATTTACACCTAACAATTTATATTGACATAAATCCCTAAGCATAACTTAGCCAATCCACCATTTCATCTCAAGTAAAAGGAGGAAGAGATCTGAATATGAAGGGCCTATGTTACCCTTCATGGGTTGGAGAGGGTAAGATGTTCCCAAGCACCCAAAAGAATTGGATATTTAGCTAATTTAGATACTTTTGTTGAATCCATTGATAGACCACCTGATTATTAAGATTTAAAAAGAAAACAACAAGACAGCCTTTTTTTTTTCGTTCTAATTCAGTGTGGTATAGAATGGCAGATAATAATTTGTGATTAACAAGTACAGCTCTCTGTATCACCTCCTTTTTATGACACTTACTTAAAACATTATAGTTCGGTACATTGCTGTTTTTCAAAGTCTGCAGCTGACTTAGAGTTTATTTGGCTTTTTTCTTTGTTTTAGTTGGATACACAATGAATGATCTCATTTTTGAGTGGCAAGAAAAGGGAGCGGTTCAAGTAGCAGAAGGTCTCACTCTGCCACAGTTTCTGTTGAAAGAAGAAAAGGATTTGTGTTACTGCACCAAGCATTACAATACAGGTAGGAAAGCATATTAGTGATTATAACTGGAAAGAAATATAACACTTATTGTTATAATAAATGTCACAGTTGGGGTGTTTTGTAAATGTTCTCACTGAATTCAGAAGAAGATTAAAATGTACAGGTGCATTGTAGAGGATAATGCAGTCTCAAATAACGGGCAAAAAACCCAAGACTACCTGAAGACTGACTACACTTCAATTTTTGTTACCTTAAGAAAACATAGAATTAAAATAATTCAGAAGATGTTCAGTCAGGGGTTTCATTTTTTCAGCAGGTGCCATGACCACATTTACAGTGTGGGATCTGAAGCAGTACTGAAGTCCAAAGGTGCATATGCTGTGCACTAATCATAGCCTGGCTTAGTCAGGAAAGATTGGACACAGAGTTGGCAAGCCAGTTATCCCTGCCCTAGTGCATACAGCAAGGGGGAAGTGCAAATGAGCTGAAAACATTCTTAGTGTGCAATGGCCAGGTGTACTAACTAGACAAGAGCATGCAGTGACAGGACAAGGAGGAATGGATTCAAACTGAAAGAGTAAGTCTAGAATAGATATCAGGAAGAATTTATTTACTGTGAGGGTGGTGAGTCACTAGCAGAGGTTGCCCAAAGAAGCTGCAGTTGCCCCATCCCAGGAAGTGTTCAAGGCCAGGTTGGATGGAGCTCTGAAGAACCTGGTCTAGTGAAATGTGTCCCTGCCCATGGCAGAAGGGTTGGAACTTGATGATCTTTAGGGTATCTTCCAACTCAAAACATTCTATAGTTCTACAGTTCTATGTGCTGATTTTGCAGAGTGTAGTTTTTCAGTAGTGGGGGCCTGGCATTTGTCCAGCCCAGCTTTGGCCAGCTTGACCTTGAAGACTTTGTAGAAATTAGATATTTAGCTCATCTCTGGGATTATTTGAAAAAGGAGGGGATTAACATTAATAATATAATTATTTTATTTTTAATTGTGGAAAACTATGACAGCAACTGGACAATTACAAGCACAATAATCCTCAAAATACTTGTAACAAAGGCTAAGAATGCATAATTTATAGCTTCTCTTAAGAAAAAAAATAGCTAAAACTCTTCCATTCTAATCCATATACTTTTTAATTTTTGATCTCAAATATGATCCTAGATTAAACATATCTTAAAATGTAAGATTAGAATGAGTCATTTGAATGCTGCTGAAATGTCAGGGGAGAAAATTAAATGGGTGGTTTTCATAAGAAATGTCCTGTTGCAATCAAAAGTAAGGAGGAGTGCTTTTCAACACTGAGTTTTATCACAGCTAAGAGAAAGAATGGTTCTCTAATAATTTCCATTTAGAGTAGGAAGATATTGATGGAGATATTTTGAAGTGTTATGTACAACAAATTGGAAATACTTAACATGCACTTTTATTGTACAAATACTAATATCTGGATAATCCTTAAAAACTTTCTAATATTGGTGATGAATATTGTACAGCAGGATAATTTTTTCACTCAAACATTTCTTTGTTCATGATAATATGGAAATTCCTATTATTCCTTTTTCTCTTTCTACCGTAATCCTTATGACAAATAAGAAAATTTTATTTTAATTATTTTCCACTGTCTCCTTTGAGATATACAAGCAACTTACCCTTCCTTTTTAGGATTGTCTTGCTTTTGTGCCATTTTAACGTGCCTGTAATTGTACTTCTATACACTGTATAGTGATATTAACAAATGAGAAATCATGGTATATTCTCTCATTTTTCTAAAGTTCATTTGCATAACATGATGCATTAAAAATCTCTAACTGAGCAATTAAGACATTACTGTGGTGCTTAACCTGATAATGAATGGAAAACTGGTTTAAAATTTCAGAATTCCCAGTGATTTCCAAACATTTCATCCAAAGCTGAGTTGTACTCTTACTTGTTTGTCTGGGAGCTTACATTATAATCTTCATAGTTTAAACCTTGTGATTTTGACTAAACCTTCATTGTTTCAGTATTTTGAAGGTGCTACATTTTTCATAACAACCTATGTTTCAAGCCTATTTAACTTGGTATTAA
This sequence comes from Climacteris rufus, assembly GCA_013398175.1. Classification (NCBI taxonomy): domain Eukaryota; kingdom Metazoa; phylum Chordata; class Aves; order Passeriformes; family Climacteridae; genus Climacteris; species Climacteris rufus. The sequence goes on along the minus strand of VZRZ01006444.1, from coordinate 675,242 downwards.
TTTCCATCCAAGGAAAAACAGGAAAATATGCTACGCATAGGCATACTACACTAGGTTGAATGGGATCCACTTATATGTACTGTTTTTTCACTGTGGCCCTAATCTGAGCAGAGAAGCAGGAGCAACAGCTGTTATTAACCATGTGCAAGGCCTCATGGTTCTCAAAATGCGGCTACAAGACAAGTGTGCTTGTCTCTGTGCAATTCTGACACATTTAGGTGAGAGAAGGGCTTTACTGTAATTAGTCTAGAGGACAGTGTGGCCAATTAGCAGCCTGTTGTATTCTGTATTACTTTGGCCAAACTGCATTTCTGTGGTCAGATGTGCTCTAAAATGTGAGTGCAACCCACAGTCCTGGAAAGATGAAGCTCATGCCTCTACTGAGAAAAATAATTGGACCATTTAATTTGTCCACAAAAAAATCAAGGCATTTTCTAACACAGAACACTTGGAAACCTGGATGTGGTTAGAGGATGGAGACTTTAAAAGACATTAGCAAAAGACAAGACAATGGCACAACTCTGGGACCTGCCTGTGATGGGCAGGGGGGGTAAATGTGATGCTGATGTTGAGCAGCACCATCTGCAGGCAGAAGGGTATGTCCTCATCAGAGGAAGAAGCACAGTGGCCTGCTCTGAGTTACAGCACCAAAATTACAGGTACAGATCTAGAACACTGGCAGGGCAAATCAGAAAGAAAAGGTGGTCTTACCAATGCAGGACTACCTTTATTGTGATACTCCTCTTCAAGACAACAGTATTTTCTCCACAGTATGTTTTTTTCATTCAAATCTTCAATATGAAGCAAATTTAATCAGATTAGAGGGGTTTGGTTTCTAGGAGGGTAAGAATACCTTTTATTTGTTTGTTATAACCAGTATTATTCATTATCATTTGTAGGCTAAATAACTCTAAATGTAATATTAAAAGACAACAACAACTATTTGCACTATGTCACTTGGATATATGATCAGTAATGTGCTTTCTTAAGGCTTCTACAATGAGATAGTGCAGGCAGATATGCGTTTAGGATACTACACAAGAATCAAAATTTTAAAAAATCAGTTTTCAAACTGGATGTAAAGTCTATTTCTCTGGCCTATGACAGATTTGATAAAATGAATTTGTAAAATAATGCTAAGCAAATGCAGCTGGTATGCAGTAAGTGACCAAAGAAGAGTCTTCAAATTAAATTCAATTACAACACAGGATAGATAGCTCTTCTGAGACATCCTGTGAAACACAAAAAAAAATTTCAAAAATTCTCCCTGTGAAGCAAATTAACATGAAGCTTCAGGCCAGTATGTGAACTCATCAGTGCATGTCTCATCAGTGTTTCATGCCCAATTGAAAATGGTTCACTGTAACCAGAGTTCAAAAAATAAACTGTTTCTAAATATAGAGACATAACAGTTTCAGCAACAGTACAGCAAAATGGCTCATCAAATCTGGTGTTCTAAAGCGACACAACAACATTTCTGATACTTTTCATATTTTTTATCCACAGGCATATCTGCAGTGACCAATTTGGGAAGTGAAGTAGAATCATAACAACCAGAAAAGTCACATATGAACCATTTTGTGCATTCTTTGGTGTCATTAATATGTGTCATTAATTGCTTCCCTGGGCTGTTATGCAACACCTAAATTTTATTTCAATCACAGACAATTTCAGTCATAGTTGCAAAATAGCCCAATATAAGTAGCATGAATTTATACATAATAGCATTGGCTAACAGGCACAAATGAGTCTTGGCTTTATTCCTGCATCATGGATAATGCATTACACCTGATCAGAACTGTCTTAGGTCTAATAATGCCTTTTGGATCAAAGAATTGGATGTAGTGGTCATGGAAACAGTGGAGCTATGATTGCTACACTCACCACCAGAACCGATAGATTCTGTGTGACCATTTCTGATAATTGTGATCTTGATGAACAGCATGTTTCCTTAACTCCACATTCCCCATTCGACCTCCTAACACACACATCCCATACATATTTTTCTCATGATCCCTTTGGTTCCCCCATAAGGTCAAAGTTGCTTAACAAGCTGTAGATTGTGGCCCTTCTAGGTCTCACCTTTAACTGACCTAATGCCTTATATTCGGCCATTTTGCTGCCAGCTTGATAATGATAGTGATTAAAGGAGACATAACTGTGATGCCTCACTCTGCCAACAACAACTCAAACCCCCACTTGTATTAACAAACACTTAAATGACTCTTTTTGAGACTATAGGAGTGATTTTTAAGACATGACTTTTTAATTCCATTTTTTTCCTAGACCATTTCTCCAAAAAGAAAGTTTGTACTTTTTATCCAGGAGGTCGTCTATGGGTGTGAAATCTCTGAAGCTGCTCATTCCTTCACTGAAAAAGCAGAAATTATAAACACTTTGAAAAACAGAGTCTATGGCAGGCTGAAGATGTGACCATCCCTAGATGCAGGAAACAGCACTGCCTGAATCCAACAAGGCATTTTCTCAAGGGGAAAGAGACTGCAATTGTCACCCCTCCACTGATCAAAATCTAAGCACTCTACCTTACAGATTCATTGGATAAAAAATTTGTCACCGGTCCTGGAAGTAGAAATATTACATCTAGACGTCTCTTTAGTTTATACTTCTACCCTCTCTGCCCCTGCTAACAAAGTGCAGCACATGACTAATCTTTCGCAGCACATGACTGTTCTTTCACATCACAAGACTTCTGTTCAACTTGATAGCTCCCAGGCTTCCAGGCCTGAGAGAAATGCTACCTACCCAGTCCGTCCCCAGCCCCTATCAGTGCATGGGGTTACTCCATTCTCATTGCAGATCTTTGCATTTGTCTTTGACAACTGCTATAATGGTGCTCTGGGTTGTCTAGCCTATAAAAGTACTGCTCAACACAGCTTGGTTCTCCATTCTGAGAGACATGGGAACTACAAGTGCAAATTTATCAAGCCAAAAAAACATTAGTTTCTCTTTTACATAAATATTTTCAACTTGCTTTTACTGCAGTCATTATCACTCTTACACCAATGTTAAGTTTACCACTTCCCTCAGTACTTGTTTTTAAAAAAGCTATGAAAAGACATTTCCTTCCTGTCCAGGAATTTATGGAGTCAATGACAAGTGACAGCATCAGCACTGATTTCCCCCAGTATGCTGCTGATATCCACAGACTGTGACTTGAAAGAAAAAACTGAATGGTAGTACATTCCTAGAGTCATTTTGTGAATCTTGTCTCCACATACATAGACAACAGCCATATACATGAGAACTTGTCTAGTTCTATGTGCTAGACACTGCAAAATCATAATTTTTATTCAGGCTGTATGAAGATAGATACATCTATTTTATGATGAGGAAAAAGCCAGTACCTTTATAAGCACTCAAAATACACTCAAATTGCAATTTATATTAAAGTGCAAATTTGCAAGTTTCCAGAGACTGCACTTACCAAGTTCTTTTTTATCACCCTGACTCCTTCTTAGAAAAGTATAAAAATAGTTTCAGCTAAATTTACTTACATGTAATCAGTTTTATAAGTACAATCTCTTTAAATAATGAGCTTTGCACACACATAATTTATTAATTTTATTTTTTGTTTAAGACATTTCATCATTGGAAGGCAGTGAAACAAAGCATTTAGCTGTATTTCAGTAATAAAGCAAAGTTCCTCTCAAATGATGATGTTGAGTTCTTGGAGGAATAAAAAGGAAATATCTTTACTGAACAAAGTAAAATCAAGTAGACTGCTTTTCTTGTGGTGATTCTGATAATGACTCAAACAGGAGAGAAAGTAAAAGGTACAGTATTGCATCATGGAAAAGCCAGTTTATATATTTTATTCCCCTTCATGCTCTCTGTGAAAATCATCTGCTATTCTGATTGCAGTGTGACATGTAACACGCTGCTGCCAAGGGAGGTGAATTGCAATCTTATTTTAGCATATGCAGGGAAAAAAGAAAGCACGCAACAAAAGGCAGAAGGAAAGAGCTGGTGGTCTATGTCATCCCTCTTACAACAATATGATTTTATTTCCTCCTGAGACTATGTCTGTTTTCAGCTAAGCAGTTATTTCAGTTACAACATAAAATTGTCCTCAGAAAACTTCCCTTCAACATTAATAACTTTAAAAATAAAAGGTCTTTTATTTGTTGTTTGGGGGCTTTTTTTTTTTTTCACTAATCCATTTTGTCTGAAGACATTTGGAGCCAACATCTACACTTTCACTAAAGACTATAACCTTTGGCAGGGTGATTCCATACTGTGTACTAAATAAAACATCAGGGTTTGTGTATGCAGGACTCTTAATAATTAATTACATGATGAATGACTTTGTTTCAGGACATTACTGATCGAAACTTCATCTTTCTGGGGCTTTAACACACACATACTTAAAGGACTACCTTTCTACTACCTAGCACACCAAAGTTTCCCAGTTCAGGATGAGATGAGTGCCAGAACCAGCATTAGAGAAGGGCTGAAAAAATACAATAGAGAGGAGGTCTGTGATGGCATGCAGTTAGATCATACTTGCAATATGTATTATATGTCATGAACTATTCTCAGTGTGGGTTGTCCTGCAAGAAATATCTGTTTTGAGTAAATATTTGTCCTTGTACAGAGAGTAGATAGGAGGCATTTCAATGGCAACTATTTACTAAGAACCTTTGAATCCAAGGTATTAAACATTAGAAAGCAATCAAAGGCATAAGGTGCAATAGCCATGTTACATCAATCCATACAGAATCTGTTTCTTGACTCCACCTATTGTTTCATTTTGGAAGAAGAGTCTTTAAATTCCGTCTTTAGAAGAAAGAACTGTCATTACTTTTATCTCTATAGAGAAAAGCATGTCAGCTGGCTTTTGCAATACATTATATTTTCCACCTAAAATGAGAAACCATGTTTTTTACAAGTCTAAAAATAATAAACACAGAAGAGGTTTAGAATAGCAATAGTTTAGAAGTAAATACTCTGCCTAATACAATTTTCAAGCTCATTTTGAACTTATTTTTGATCTCTGTGGGGACATGGGAAGTAGAGGAATTGAGCTGCTTAAGAAATGGATTTACAGAAGACAGACAAATGGAAAAAGCTCACTATCGTATTAAGAGGTCTAAATCCAAGTCAGCCCTTTAGGTTGAGCATATCCTAGCTGCTGAACAGTCTTGCCCTCCCTTTCACCTTTCCTGCTGTCTCTCAGTAGCTAATGTCATGCTAAGCCTTTGTCTGTAGCTGTTTTTCAAGGGGAAAAATAGTGTTAGAGCAGAAGGAACATCATCACAGTCCAATTGCCCCAGGATTCTGTTAGCAAATCTCCATAGCTAGCAATATTTTGACTGCTAAACTGGCTGCTTGTTGGCCATCAGTCACTGGTAAAAATAGAATTGTGTAGTCTACATCAATATTGACAGATATGTTGGAATGAGAATATGAATATCTGCTTCCTAGACCCAAGGCATGTATTCTGCAGAGCTCCATAAAGATTTATTCAGATTTGCTTAACTTAGTTCAATTTTGCTAAGCTTTAAATCATCTGTATTCAGCAAGCATAAGATCCTTATTTTAAGTAGATTCATGTAATTTCATTAAGCTGTATAGTCTTTAAGCCACAGTCCTCTCTATATCCATAAAATATTTCACAGTAAATCTTTTGTTAGAATCATCAATGACTTACCATTGATATATCAGACTGGCATATACTACTATATAAAGTAGTATCAAGAACCTTCAGCAGATAACTCTCCTTTCTGCACGGATTAACAGTTGAACTCTGCATGCTTAGTTCTTTTCTTGTTTGTGTATACTTATTCATTTTATATTTTAGTATGCTATTAATTTTTAATTTCATAGTGATATAATAATTATTACTCCTTTCTTAATTATGTCTAAGGCACACTATTTCCTTGATTCAGAATCCTGAAGTGATTCTCCCTTATTAAAACTTTCTGTATAGCTTCAGAAACAGCTACTCAGCCTTCCTAGGAATCACAGACATGTTTATGGCATTGTAGGGGTACAGCAAGAAAAGCTTTCCCCAAGAGACATCTTAAGAGCTGTTAAAAGGAGACAAATATTTTTAAGTCCTACCAATTCTTACCTCTGGGACAGTTTGAGGTGGATGAAACTGAAAAAGAGGACTCTATGGCCTGAATTTACTACTTATAGTTGATTTCCCTTGCACATCCCACACCAGTGACAGTACCTTTTAGTGGCACAATTGTACTGCTGCCTGCATGGTCCATTGTTTAAACAGCACGTGCCACAGTCAGAGGAGGCTGTGTAGTGTGAAGATGAGCTGCAGTAGAAAATTGCTCTTATTGGGTTTCTCACATTTGGCCATGGCAGCAGCAACAACAACAAAAGAAGTATGTGATCTAGACACTGACTCCAAAAAAAAAAAAAAAAGGAATTTATGCTTTCTGGGGTAAAGAAAAATCATATAGACTGACTATAATATATACTTTTTTCACTACACAGTTGGTTTCAGCATGAATGTTGCATGGAAATCATGCCAGACCAGCAGCTCTGACACTGTTGTTGCCCAAGTATATGGGTAAGAGACAAAAATGCACCATCACATGCATATATACCAGTACATTCATTTCACATACATAGGTACAATATTCATCAAGCACTTTGGGTGCCTCTAGCACACTTAATCCCTGGTTAGGCTAGACTTACAAACACAAAAAATAAACCATCAATTCAGGAAAAAATGCTTATCTTTTAGGAAGTGCTCAACAGTTTTCTTTCTTTTGCATTACAAAAATCTGTCCATTTTATGGATTGTGTGCACATCTATATTTAGATTTAGTCTGAAACTACCATCAGGTCTTAATTTGTTGCTCAGCCTCAGCAAAACTACAAGGGATTCCTATCTTCCTCCTAGGCAGTCTCTGTAACATTTAAAGTGCATATCAAAATGAGCTATATCTTACCTTTCATGTACTGCAAATTAATTATTAGAGCAACGCTCTTAGCTGCTTGTCTATCTCATTCCCCAGCTGAGATGATTTAATGGGTATGTCTCTTCTGATCCATTCAAGTGTCCAGTCAAATAGATTAAACCGCAGCTAACCTGGCTTTGAATTTGAAATGGAATACAGGAAGAGAAAGGAGGCCCACAGCTGGATGCTGCTCCGGGTGGAAAACAACAGCACAACCTCTCCTGGCTGCCTTCTAGCTGAAGCTCACATCTGCTAGTGCAAGTGTTGTCTTTTTCCATTCTGCTTCATTAGCCAAGTTTATGCAGGTGGTTCTGATTTCAGTCAAGAAGGGCAAAAGCTAGCATCTACTCTTTCACACTTAGACCAGCAACAGCTGCAACTGCAATGCTGAGACTGACTTCCATATGCTGCCTTTCTCCAATACTCAACAGTGGAGCAACAGAGAAAAGTGTCTACCTGGGGAGTTGCTATATATTAATTTTTCAGTTCTGTACTGTAACAGAGGAACACAGTAGTCTTGACTAGGAAGCACTGGACTTCTGCCTGGCAAGTCCATAAACTCACTGGGTCTAAGACAGAGGCAGGGCTCTAAGTCACATGTTGTGGAGTTAAGCAAAGGTATTTTTCCACTTCGAGACACACTTCACTTCCTTTTTTTCAATTTTTTTTTTGTTTTGGTGTTACAGGTTTTGAGGATTTTTTCCTTCACCGATGACATTTACAGAGACACATCATTCAGTCTTAGTTCTGGCCTCTTCATGATCCCCACCTTTTTCTCTCCTTCCCTGTGGTTACAATATATTTCATTTGCACTTCTTTCATTCAGAATCTCTTGAATTTTGTTAAGATTCTGTTGCTCACGATTATTCTTCTCTTTCTCTTCAGTTCAGATAAATTTGTACCTACTTAAAGTCATCCATATCTGAGCTACTATACTATTTACTGGTCACTGTTTAGGACCACAGAAGTTTTGTGCTGAGTGGTCTCTAATAGTTCAAGTCCACTGGAGTCCTCAGGAAAGAAACTCAGATCTCTTATCCCACATTTCTCTGGATGAAAAATAAAAAACAACATACAAACCATAGCAAATATTTATTGACACTCCATATATGCATATATTACGCACTCTGATGTGCCTTGGTTTTCTTTCCTAATTTGTTTTGAAAGGAGAATATAGGACCCTATAAGAAGAAAAGGTTGCATGCTGAATAATTCTTACTGATATGATGCCAAATAAAATGGCTTTGCTTAGACCTAGATTGGGTTGATGCATTTCTGTCACTCCTTACCACCATGATTTACTGTGATGTATGAAAGAGAGACTGATGCTGTCCAAGGCTCCTGAACTAACAGGATGAATGTCACAAAAAAAAAGAAATCTTCAGGGTAAGAACCAGTTTGAGTAAGGATATGATTCCAGCAAAGGCCAGTCAGTGCAGAACTTCTAGTTATGTGGGGTGTACTGAATTGTTAAGTGAAAGACTATATTGCATAGGTATCCTTTTGAAGACTGTGGAAAAGATATGTAGGGGGAAATCCTGGTCTTTTCTGAAGTGAACACCAAAATTCCCATTCACTTTTTTAAACAAGGATTTCATCCAGTGACTGAAGCAGAAAACAGTTTTGAAGCTGGGGCAGCAGATGGTTGAGCCAGGATTTGGGACACAGATTTTGGGAGCATAGATAGGATTCAGAAAACACTGGCAATTAGGAATGGAACTAATAACTGAGCTTGCAGATATAAAACTCCTGAGATACAGAATGTAATTTTAAATTTGACATCATAACAAATATCTTAAATTTTTTTTTAGTGCCTCATCAAAATAAATATGTCAGAAAATTACATTCATTATGGCATCACAGAAAAAACTACTGGCCTGTAAAAAGAGCCGTTATCAAAATAATGAAATTCAGAAGGTATTTCCAAGCAATTGATATCCCTAGAGTAGAAACATTTTAGTTTGACTTTATCTGAAGTTCATTTCCATATGCCTAACACTATAACACAATATAAAACACAATATATTATATTAGTATACGATAAGCTCATAATTCTATTACATAATTTTTTAAAATCTGATAAATATTAAATAACTGTTAATGTGGAACAATTTTGTATAAAATGGCATTTTGGTAAATAAAAATTTATTTGGAAAATATTTGTCAAAAACTACTGGAAAACATAACCAAAAAGCTTCATACCACTTAAGAAATAAATAACTATATAACCTTCCTTGTTAAATTTAGAACTAGGAAATGCTTTTGTGCAAAATAAGGAAGAAAACTGAGTTATGTGTATTTGTTGCTCTGAGAAACTGTTTCTTGTATACACCATTTACAGTAACAACATTGCCCTCAACACCATTCCTATATGACTAATATGAACATTAAGCAGAATTAGAAAATCTCATGAGGCTAAGTCAGGATCGGTGAAATAATCTACAGTTTACAGAGTGGAAAAAAAAAAACCACAACAATCTGGATAATATAAAAAGATGGGTTTATGGATTTTTTGTGAGCTAACAATAAGTTGGGGTTTTTTTTGTTGTTGTTCTGGTTTGGTTGAATTTAATTATCTTTCCAAAGTTTCCTAGTCTCTCTCTGGTCTTTCTAGTCTTCAGTCTGATTCAAACTTGTTCATTTCACTTACGAGTTGAAACAGTTTAAATGGGAATAAAGGAAGAGATTTAGCAGGTTCTCCTATTGATAACCTAATGCCTATACTGATCTAATTGTATTTTTCCCAATTTTTAGTTTAACAATAATAAAATCTAGTTTAAAATTGAACCAAAACATAAAGGAAATGTTATACAATGGGGGAGCAAGCATTTTTTTTGCACACATTTCCAAACCATAAGTGGCAAAAAAAGTATGATGTCACAGAGGAAATTTCCTATTGTCATAATGAACTGCAATTTGTTTTTTATGAGAAAATAAGAATTTCAGAGCTTATCAAATTCTTAATTTTTCATGTTTTCTGCCCCTTTTCTTTCCAATAGATATTCATGTTATAATGGGGACTGTGCATATTAAAAATCACTATAGAGAATTCAAAACATTCATTTTTTTAATGAACAAATATATTTGACAGAGCATACATTCTTTAGAGTGTGCACTAGATGTTGGCAGTAAAAACATTCTATTTCTACTGAATATTTCTTCTTTTTGTAAAAAGGAAAGTTTACTTGTATTGAAGTCCGATTTCACCTTGAGAGGCAGATGGGTTACTATCTCATCCAGATGTACATACCGAGTCTCTTGATCGTGATTCTCTCCTGGGTCTCTTTTTGGATCAATATGGATGCAGCTCCAGCCAGAGTGGCTTTAGGCATAACAACTGTACTGACCATGACAACACAAAGCTCAGGTTCACGAGCATCTCTTCCAAAGGTAGGCAAAATTTCCTTTGTTTGTACTACATTAACCATAATGTTATGTGACACACATTTTCGGTCAACCTTATGTGTTTTAATTTGAAATATTTATTTTGAACTATTTAGGGTGGTTTTGATTCTCCAGTCAAATATCTTCTATTTCTCCCCTGTTTCAACTATTTAGCCAACCACATATCTAGTAAATTCCATAAAACTTAAAAAGAAATTGAAACAATGTTGTTCAGTACTACCTAAATCCTGCTTAACAATTGACTGGCTCATCCTTTTTCACATCCCAGTATCTGATGAAATGTCAGCAGATATGATTGAAATTCTACAGGCCATAGATTCTAACCTGTTCTCAGTTATATTCCTTTCTCAAAAACTGCCTACAGTATGAATTAACTCAATAGCTACAAACACATTTACATTGAAATGTAGAAAAATGTGAACCTAAACAGCTCCAAACAATTGTATAAGAATGGTTCTCAACACAATGTAAATCACTTAAAGTTTATTTCTATGATTAACTGTTTCAGTTTCCTGAGCTGTAATTGCTTTAAATATTTTCTGTTTCATATAAGGCTTATTTCTTGACCATCTTCATGTGCCATTGGAGTTAATAAAAATAAAATCTATACAATAAAAGTACACAAAGTCCACTTCTGTGTTAGTTTTAATATGATATTTTTAAGTTTTCTCAAGTAAAATAGATTGGCCTTACAGTTGAGCATGCTTTGTGTCTCAAATATATGGACCAGAATGCATATATGAACATATATGCATCCAAATGTAGCATCAACAGATAAAATGGAATGCTCTAATAACTCAGAAAATCAGCAATGTAAGAGGCTAAGAGAGCTGCAGATGGTTTTTGTCACATTTTGAGGCCTATGTTTGCTCATATGAAAAAGGTCTTGTAAATCTGCATACAAAGAGGGACTAGGCCCTACTTTCTTGGTTCAGATTATGCCCTGTGTGTGATCTTGGCTATACAGGATTGCAATGAGCTCTATTCTATGTCTGATTTTTAGTACTTTCACTGTGTCAAAATTACAGGACCAAGCTGAAATTATATATTTGATTTACTGTGTCTATACTAGCAGAGAATTAACAAATCAGAGGTCTGCACCTATCTCCTTTTTTCTACCTAATTTTTATTCCAGGAACTTTCAGCCACATCCATTTTAATATAGGTCCCACTACAAGATATTTTTTGCTTCTTTAATGTCATTCACAGATCTCAGTGGGACAAATCAAGGAAGAGCATGTGTTTCTTGTGGATTTGGTTTGTGATGTAATATACAGTACTCTATAAGGAACTGCCAATAATTTAAAAACGTTTTGTAAAAGAGTACTTTTTTTTTTACAGAAATTTAACATTTATAGATTAATTTGTTCTTATTATTATCTAAATTTCGTGCTAAGCTTTGTTGATAAAAGTATCATTGAGATGTGGAGATATTAATGCACTTCCTGCTGACAGGAAAAACTAAACTTCACATCTGTGGTTCTAACATCCTCAGGCTTCTCCTGTCTCCTCTCCATAGGTGTCATATGTCAAAGCGATTGACATCTGGATGGCAGTGTGTCTGCTCTTTGTATTTTCTGCACTTTTGGAGTATGCAGCTGTAAACTTTGTGTCAAGGCAGCATAAAGAACTTCTGCGATTCCACCGCAAAAGGAAGAAGAGCAAGGTAAAAGTAATGGTGTTCACAGCTTTGAAAGAGTCTGAATTATGCTGGGATAGAGGGTTAATTTGGTAAACACACTGCAGCTTAAAGTGGCAATATAAATAAAATGGCAGCACAGCATAAAATTCACTATAAGTAGAGGGTCACTACAAGGACTATGAATTGCATAAACCAACTTGAATTCTCGAAACAGGGATTAGGAGGGATTTAAATGAGATATGGGCCATGTGGGAGCCATCTGCACAAGCATACTTGATATAGATTATACTTCAGTGAATGAATGTTACTGGTATTTGCAGCAGTTTGTACTACATTGAGATTCAACAAATGTTTCCTAATTTAATTCCAATACTCAATTCAAAGCCTTAACAGCTGTGTTTCATGCAAATATTTTTTAATACAAAAAATACAAAAAATACTTATTGAAATAACATTATTGGTAGAAGAACAAACATTGTACTTTTAAAGGCTGATAAATTTGGGGGGGTTTCTTCTGCCCTGTTAATTTTGTGTTAGTTGTTCATATTGCTAGTAAGAAACTTAATTATAGTAATGTTTATTAGTATTTATATTATAGCTGGAGCTATCTAGTGTTGCCCATTGTTCACTGTAAAATAGCTAGTTTTCTCTGTTAGACAGTCTCAAGGACGAGATTCTGTAAACATAGCTATGTTGTTGTAAAAATTATCTTTTTACATTCCTTTCCCATGGACACAGATCCTTTTGACGGACACTTCTTTTAACCAATATAGTTAGAGACGGAAGTGTTAATTTTCTCCAATGATCTGTGATTTCTAAAAGTGTATATAAGAATTAAACGAAAGGGGTTTCCCCCCCCTTTTTCCACCCTTGCTCTGAACATTCGGACTCCAGCTCTCATTAATTCTGCGTCTCGACTGATTACCGGGATAAGCCGTAATAACAGGCATCCCGGTAATAATCTAGCCTACCAGTAAAATAACTCACTAGCAATGTGCACAGCCAAACAGCTAAGGCTGCAAGTTTGAACTCTGAAATCTGTAGTTAAATGAAGCAATAAGGAAGATTTCTTTAAACAATATGGAACTCCTACTTTGGATTTTATAAAGACCAAATAGGTCTTCAGCCTACTCATTAAATGAGTAGCCCCCACTGATATCATGCAGAGCCTGTCACTATCAGTCACTATCTAGAATAATAATAGTGAATGAAAGTCTGACCACAGCAACATGATTCAGTTCATCTGTCTTTCATTCCTGAAGACTTACCTCAGTTTGCTGCTTACATCACCAGGAGAAGATATTTTACAAGTTTCCCTGTTACTTAGAAGATACTGAAAATCTGCACAGCTGTAAAGCCTCTCTTAGTAAGACTCATGTTAAAAGGCAGGCTTGACAGTCAAGTGATAATGACATTTTCATAAATTTGCCTAACACTGTATGTTGAGTCCCATAATTCTTCGACTGCACAGAGAAACTCATGTACTGTAGACTAGAGTATGATTCAGGCTGCAAGTACCTGTGTTCAACATTTGACCCTGTGAAAAATGTGCTTTTTTTCTTCCTGCTGACAGTAGCAGAAAAAACAGCAGTTTTGTGACAAGGTGTTTGGTTTTGGAATATGGCAGCCCTCTGGAAGCTGCTTAAAGGTTTGTAATGGGAAGAGTGGGGTGGGGAGACATGGATTACTGGACAGGGGTAGGTAAGTCACAACAAATCAATCGTATCAAATACAAACTGCTGTAGTAAACAATATATTATCTCACTACACTTTTAGTCCATTAATCTTTCTCACCATGTATTATTGTTTCTTTTGGACCTCAAGCAAATTTACCATAATCAACTTTAGAGATATCTGTCTTAAACACAGATCAATTATTATGACCACAGGGTTAGGAACTGGCAGGTAATGTCTTCCTCAAAATCAAACCAAATCTCTTTTCAGCTCCCTCTTAGCGGGACTCCAAACTCACCAAACACACTCATTCAGCAATCACAATCAATGAAATTTCAGCTTAGAGGTATGTGAAGAAGGAACCACAATATACAAAAGACTTCTAAAAGAAGACCTCTCAAAAAAAAAAAAAAGTATGTGCATGAATAAACACATTGACTTAAGTGATTTTCTGGATCAGTGCTTGACATCATGATATTTTTGAATTCACCCTTCAAAGTCCTTATTCTAATTTTACACTTCATTAGACAGTCTTTAGCTTCAGGTAGATTGCCTTCTAAGTTCTCATAAAATTACAGGATTACAATTAGAGACATTAGAGTGTATAATAAAGTACCAAGTACTCCCCTTTGATTCTGAAGGATGGAGACAGGCATTTTAATGCTTTTCTTCATAACATACTTCATGTGAGGGTATTAAACATATTCAGGGTTATATGGCTTTCCCCTTCCTCCCTGTACATGTTTGATCATGAGACAAGCTGCTCAGTCTGAATTTACAAAAAAATGCTTTGTTCCCATGCAAGGTTATGATTTTAGAAAAATAGTAATTTTTCAGAAAAGATTAATTTATCTAAATATTTTTTAACTCACTCCAATTCCATGTAGAGCTCCTAGCCAGAGATAAACTCTGAGAATACACCTTCTCAAGCTCTAGAGATGGCTCAGCTAATTGCTTCTCTCCTTCTCAGTGTTTTATGAAACCTTTCCTTGCCCAACAAGTATACAGGACTTGAAACATTACAGCATGGAGATTTTATGTCTCAAAAAATTTGGATTACATCCTAAACCATCTGGAGTAAAAATACTAAATGATGTCTTACAGATTAAAAAATGCAGTTAATAACTAGCCTTCCTTACCACAAATGTTATTATTTATTCACCACAATTTATAACATAAAATGCAGGCCCTAGGATCATAAGTCAAAGTAACTTGGTTTTCCTTCCTCTTTTGTCTTTTTCAAAATCAGTTACTATAGCTCATGATTATAAAGTTCTGTATGTCTGTTATTCCTTTGGACTGGGTCAAACAGCCACTGGCTGTCAGGAATTAGGTTTTATTGACTTTTAAAACTACCATGTATAAAGAAATGTTCATCTTACTATAAAATCAAGAGGTGAAAAGTAGTTATGTAAAAAGACGGCATTTAAAATAAACTAGGAGGGCTTCTTTGAACATTAAATCCTCTTCCTCGGCAAAGTGACAAGCAATATCCCATTCACTATTTTTGTCCAAAACTATTAGAGAAACAAAGCAGATAGGACAGCTTATTAGACTTTTTTGTTTTGTATGCTTACCATCTTAGGACATTTTACTAAGATCAGGTTTTTCTACCAGGTGAATTCTAATTGTTAAATATGGATTTTTTTTACCAATGGAATTTTATCTGCAAGGGTACAGCAAAACTTCTAGTGATTTGACTGTGTTGCAAAAGTGCAAAAATAGATCCGTTTGGAAATATTTCATTTCAGGTATGTGTTGAAAGGAAAGAACATGTATGAATAATATCTAATTGCAATAGAGCAGCTGAAGAAGTCTTTCCAAAGTCTATTTTCTTTGTAGTTGGAAAGATATGCTTGTTGCAAGAAATATTTACTTTTACCAAGTAACCAAAGCAATAGTCCTATGATTGAATTGCAGTGTCTTTGGGAGGTAAGTGGATCCATTTTCCTGATTTAAGTAAAGATCATTTATACCTAATTCATCCAACTCATAAAAATTCCATGAGCTCCCCTGAAATATCTTCCAATTGTTTAAAATGTTTTTTTGCTAATGGTTTTTTTGACCCATCATGGCTTGTCTAGAAAGGACACAGAAAACAGACTACTTCATTCCTTTATGTCACTGTTTGCACATTTGCATTCAGTCTTTTCTTTAAATATTCCCTGTTGATACAGTTTTTAGTTTTGGTTTATTTTGGGGTTTGGATTTTGTTTTGTTTTTTCCTCATTCATCTTCCCTGGAAATTCTCCTAATAAGTCCAAATAATGCATCAAAGCTGTGTTTGCAACATGAACAACATGAAACCTACACAGCAACAACTGAAAGCAGACAAAGGATCATATGGTGCAAGTAATACACTTGTTTATCCAAAGCAGTTTACCATTTGCCTTTTAAACAACATCATGTTGTTTAATATAACCCATATCAAGATTCCAGGACTTTTTCCAGAACTACTTCAGAGCCACTGGCTTTCCATCTTATATGAAGCTGATTATTTCTGGCTAAATGTAGTACCTTGTGTTTGCACCTACTGACTCTCCTGTATTTTTCAGATGCTTTGTTCAAATCATTGAAATCCGTTTTAATTCTAAACAATTTGCAGGTTTTCATAGGTTGAAATGTGTTGTAAATTAATTACTATGGGTTATTTCTTCTTGATGCTGTTTGAAAACAGAGGAACTGGAATCTCTCTCTTAAAACGCATATGATTGAATTTGGAAAAGACCCCTGCAGTAACTTCTATGGTTATACAAATTACACTTATGTACAGAGATGTAACAACACATCTTGGCAACCAAAGCTCATCTATCCTTGCCATTTTCCTTATGCTTTTTCCACCTATAGTTGGTCCCTTATTTTACAACAGTAACAGCAACATCGAAGGCGATTCTTAGGTATAAGTGCACCCTCTGGCCACCTTTTTTATGTTTGTATGGACCTTACTCAGTGATTCCAAACTACTGAAAGGTAAATTTCAGAGGTCCAATCCAGTTTGTACAGAACTAGCAAAAATTTTGAAGTGTCTGGGATTGTGTTATAAATTCATTTATAAATAAAAGTTGTTGTTGCAATATAATGTGCAACCTACTCAATGCCATTTTACAATAAGCATCACAGTGGGTATAGGAGATTTTTTTAAAAGGCTCTGATGACTGTATGATTGCACAAATGGCATAATGAGTCCTGAGAACAGGGGAATTTTGATTCCCAATTTGAGACTTCATTTGATGCTTAGTATATGAGCCATAGTGCTTTGTCTCTGACAGGAAAAGAAACCTGGCCAGTTAACAGAACTATTCAGAAATAATATGTTACCATTCCTTCAGAATGAATGAATGTTAATTTTTCTTGTTAATTATTTTTGTCTTAAAAGACAAAAGGAAAAAAGATGATACAATTATAAGTCATGCAGGGATACCGAAACACCCTATGATCAGTGCTTTTTCTTAGTTGCATTTACATTGTATGAGAAAAAATATTAACTGTGTACATATACTGGATAATAATACTTTGATTTTAGGTTAGATGTTAAGATGTTTAGGTTTTGGGTCTATTCAATCTTTTAGTTCTATTTTCAAAAGTCTAAAGATCACCATATCTTTAGAGGGGAAAATAGACATGCAAACTAGATTGTCTTTAATGGTAATCACACCTCTTTTCTTTTGTTTTCTTTTTGGTCAACCATCCGTTTTGATGAAAGTATTTTGAGGGAGTTCTTGATGGAAATGAAATCAGTGAATCATTACAGCATAGCAATGGCTTGAGATGTACAGGACCTATAGACGGGACTTTGCCACAAATCTACAGTACAAATTTAAGGGTAAACTATGAAGAAGATGTCCCATTTGTCATAATGTGATATCCAGTCATTAACAGAGGCCCTATCCTTTTGTCTGAAATAACATCTTCCCATGTGAACTTCATATACCTTCATTACTACCTGTATGTGATGACGTGAAATGTTAGTAAAGGTACTGTCTTGTTAATTTCATAATCCATTTTGATCTGTTTAAATCTGGATTAAAACATAGTACTAAATTTTTGCACTGTTTGTAGTGCAAAATAACTCAATACCACTTTCCTTCTCAAAACTGAACAGTAAAAAAGATTGTGTACAAATTATCAAAGTCAAGGCTTCAAATAAGTTTTCAAGTTGTTATCACAACTTACAGTCAAATGGGTATAGAGTTATTTTCAGCCCTTTTATATGTTATTTCTCAAGATAAATGCATTAGTAAGCACATGGACAGAAAACAGCATAGTCACAAGACCACAAAATTGACAGCTTTTTATTAATTTATAGCTCTGTATTTTGTAGAACAACACTTAGACAGATATAAATTAATTGAAATTATTTCCTTCAGAGCACCTAAAGGATTCTAACTTTCCAAATAATTTTTTCTAAATTTTCTTCCATTCCTTAATTACAGTAATTGTAATAGACATGATAAAATATTTTTATGTGACTGCATGCAAAACACTTTTCAAGTTGTTAATTCTAAAGCTAAATGTGTGAAAAGTTCATTCAAATCAAACTCAATAAAGTTCATTCATAATAACATTTTTAAAGTTTTATCAAAAATCTGTATGAAATAATTTCCTTTTCTTTAGTGATGATACACGAAAAAATACACAAAAGAAAAAAAATTGTCACTTAAAAAAATTCTATTAGTTCAATCATTCACTGTAAAGACTCTCAACTGGGTCATACAGGGTATTGTTCTTTACATGATTTCTACAGCTGTAGACTCAGACACATGCATTTTGAGACATAGCTCTAATCAAAAAGAGGGACGTTAGCAAAGTCAATCAATTGAAAAAAAATATGGGTTGTCACTGACAAAGCACTGAAAAAGCACTTAAAAGCTAGTATCAATAATAACAGTAACTGCATCTTTCCTACTGTGCACAAGCATCCTCAGATATGAATCTGTGGCCAAGCTAGTGATTTTTCTGCCTTGTGAGCCTGCTGGAAAACTTGCAGAACCACATTTTGAATATTCAAGCTGCTGTCCCTGAACAGAATTATGATGGCACTTGGTATGCTCCAGAAGGTGTCCTTTCCTGACTATCCACAGTCATAGCACTTTGGTGTGACTTGGCAAGCTCTAGCCATCCTGCCTGCCCTCATGGAGACACCATCCAACAGACACTGGGCAGAAATGCTGGACTCCTAGAAGGACCTTCACATTACTTCAACAACAGACAGCATTTCCAAGCAGTCTGCTCGCAGATGAAATACAAGAGGTCTGCAAGCACAAAAATAAGGAGAGACCTGGCCTTTAAAACTTTCTAGGGAATCATTCTATTCAGCTAAGACTAAAATAGAGAGAGTAAAGTTTTAGTGTATGGTTCCTCATCCTGAAAATATACATAGCTGAAAGCTGCTATTCAGAAGAATTATTTTATTAACTTTCTCAACCTATGCAGTCATAAGTGTTATCTTCTGGAGAAGCATGAGAAGACAAAACCCTGAAATGTGCAAATGAAGGTGTTTAAATGGCAAGTTTATGGTAAATTATCACAGTCCATGCATTGATAACTTAATATTTTTCTTAAATGGAGCACAAGACTACAACTATTCTGCAATACAACGACATTAAAGATATTATTTCCCATTATCCTATCTGCAAGGAGAGGAACACTATTGCAGTAATTAAACCTCTGTTTTATCACGTCATCAAATAATGATCCTACCATTTTGTATTTCTGTTACTCATTTCCACAGTTAAATCAGTCAGTGATTTTTCCTTCTCTTTTTCTTTCACGTTAATTTTTCTTTATTTTTACTTTTTAAAGGCAAATTCTAAATATATATTTGAAATATAGTAGTTTCAGTGAACTATATTAGTCTCTATTCAATTTACATATACGAAAATGTATTGCAGTTGGGTGATTACAACTCTGCTGGGTGGTCATTCGGATGGCAAACTAGTTCACTTCAAAGTTGTAATTTATCTTATGCATTCTTTTGTAGCTAACATATTCAACTAATATTGATAACAAACAGAATTTTTTTGTAAATAAAGTAATTAACAGTTATGTGATGGAAGCTTTAAATATACTTAATTCTTCATTGAAAAAATGTTTTCAGATGCTCCAAATGTCACAGATATTTTCAAAATGAAAATATTTTGAAGTTTGGATTTTAGTTTCCTCATTGAGAAATAGAATTTGTGTAAAGAGGATAAAATAAAACAAAAAAATATTCAAACTATTGAATTGAAACAGTAATTATTTGACTTGCTTTGGCAAGTAAATATTTTTTAGCATTTTGTTATAATTTAAGCTAAGAAGAGCTTTAAAATATAAAAAAACTCATACAAAAGAAAAACTGACAGCTGCTCAACTCTTTTTATAATACGTATGGAAATTATTTTTCAAAATAATTAAGAACTAACATATACATAACCATTTCTATATTTCATAAAAGTGTAAAATCCTAAAGCAACTAGGCTAAATTAGACATGAAAAATAGACATTCCTGAAGTTAAAATTGGTATTGACAAAATGGTAAAGGCCGTCAAAATCACATGACTGTCCTTGAGTAGGTTACGTAATGAAGGAGTAAACTGGAATATATTTCAGAACCAAATGTGGCCCTGGCTTCACAGATCATGTATCGTTTATTTGCCTGCATATGTGCCTCTTTTATTACTTGAGGATACCTATAACCAGGCAAAGAGAAGTAAAAAATACGTCTCCAGACACAAGATACGTTCTTTAATTGCATACTATGAAAATATGTACATCTTCAGAACATCCACTTCTGTTTCTGTGCCATGTGATTAAGAATCACTTTCTCTTATAGGCCCCTGAATTCTGTAGGTCTTTGCCAGTTTGCCCCGAACTAACAGAAGAATGAGTCAGAAGAAAAATCTGGCCTTTAGCTTTCATTTACTTTCTTTCAATTAAGACACTTTATGCCCTATTCTCTTTATCTGATGCATTTATGGGGAACAGGAGAAATAAGGCCTACAGATAAGAGTAACTAAATATACAATGGCCAGATAGGCAGAATTCTCACTAGGGTAATTAATGTGCACATCTTTAGTAATTTTATGATGAGTGTCTCTAGAGGCCAGGATGCCCGGTTGTTAGGCAATGTGCAGATTTAATAACTGCTTTCTAAAAGACCAGTGTGAAGTTTGTCCACTTGAAGACTCCTCATATTTACTGTAAATAGGGAAACTTAAATCAGAAGTTGTGTTTCCAATTACCTCTAGTTTACTAAGCTTTTTAATTTCTCTAAATAGATTACAGAATTTGTAAACAAACTGAAAAATTCTGTGTTTGTTAAAGTTCAAACAATATTTTTGACAGACATTGTTAGGGATGAAATTTCCACCAGTTAAGATAAACTCTGGATTCAAGAAGTCAATGAGATAATGGTGCAACTGCTATTTAGCAGCAGCAGGTAAGATTTCTGTAAAAAAATAATTTAAAAAATATGTTTTTGCTCTTTTTATTTCTTTTTTTTCTTTTTTTTTTCCCCCACAGGATGATGATGCACGTGAAAGTCAGTTTAGCTTTACAGCATATGGAGTGGGCCCGTGTGTACCGGCAAAAGACGGAATGACACAAAAGGGGCCAAATAATCCAGTTCAAGCTGTACCAAAAAGCCCTGATGAGATGAGAAAGGTATTCATTGACCGGGCCAAGAAGATAGACACAATATCCAGAGCTTGTTTCCCATTAGCCTTTCTGATTTTCAACATTTTTTATTGGGTGATCTACAAAATCATCAGGCATGAGGACATTCACCAATAACATGATTAAGGCTTGTAATACATAAAGATCTGTCTCTTACACTCAAAACGAGGATTTCTGTTAGAAATGCATATCAGAGTATGGATTGGAACAGTTAAAAACATTGAGAGGCAGAAAAATGATCCTGCATGGCCTGCAATGACCAGCTACAGTGGGATGGAAGAATGACACGCAGAGAAGATACATCTGCTATTGCAAACTTTCCTTGTCAAAGTAAATATTAACAACTTTTTCATTGAAAATCACTCTATACTGAAGCTTTACTGCCAAGTACTTATACGTACTGTTACAGAGTGGTATAATTGTACAGTACTCTTTGATGGTCCTTAATTTTTCTTAATTCTGGTGTATTTTTATTTTTAAAATGTTTCCAGAATACCCTAGGTAAATCCCACAGTATTATAGAATAGATTAGTGTTTGTAAACTTTATTTCAATTTTACAGTATAATGACAAATAACTGATTGGAGACAAAAGTTTAAAGGACTTGATCTAGTCTTAAAGACAGTACTGGTGGTTTTGCAAGGAATGTAGCTAACATATTTAAGTCATGTAACTTATTCAGTGTACTTACTGTTCCCCTGGAAGGTGTATGTTGAAATAATCTCAGACAGCACAAGGTATACATCCTAATAGTCTGCATATCATATGAGAAATATATTAAAATTCGAAAAGTATTGATTCCTGAAAAGGATTTTTTTTCTTTTAATTACTTATACTTTGATAATTGAAACATATTTTTTTCATATTTTTTATATTTTTAAGGGTTTTCTCTCTCAATTCTTAAAACTCATTCATGCTCTATTGTGAAACTGACAAATTATATCAAAATTTTGCGGTGCTTCATTTTGATTCAATGAGAAGAGATCTTGGGCCAAAACTGAAAGCAAATAGTCAACTGCTTCACTGAAGCATTTGGAATATGAATACAGTTGTGTTTATGCACTTTCATCTCCTATATATTACATAAATACAGGATGTTTAATTTATGAATGTGTGAAATTTTCTGACTCATTCTTTGAAGTTTACTGATATGACTTGAATACTGGTTAAGAAGCAGTTTACAACTTTGGAAAATTTGCAGCTCTTCTAAAACATAAAAAAGGACCTGGATGGTCTTTTACATTTACTGTATTTCACACTAATAAATAGGAGAACAACTATTACAACTATTAGAAAGATCTTCCCTGTCTAGGTTTAAATGCTTAGTTGCTTCTTTGAATTCTTCTTAGTTTAAATTAGTTGCTTCTTTGAATTGTAACACCATAGATCACGTTAATGGCATAGTTTCCAGTCAAGAGTATTTCCTTTTGTCAATCTGTTGGTAAAACAGAACCACGCTAAAATATGGAAATGCAGCATTTAGAACTATGAGATGCTTTAAGATCAGTAGGTGAGGATGATTGTCATTGCAAAATATTTTTATTTTGAACATGTTTAAAATTTTTGCTTTGTTGATGATCAGAATATGTATAGAAAAGCAAAATCAGCTGGAGGCAAACATCTGGTGCACTGCCAAAGGCATGGCGCATATGAAGTAGCACAAGCAAAGTAACTCTGCACTGGGGAATATAACATAGCAACCTTGCTTTTGTTTTGGTTTGTTATTGTTTTCCTCCAAGGATGAGTTAGAGAAATTCTAAAATATTAGCTCTCACATTTTAAATTGTGTCAGAAAGAACATGTATAATCTGCCTGTATTTTAAAACTATTATTCTTTTATAGTTTTGCTTTATTTATAATCTAAAATTAATTCAATTCACTTTTTCTTTTTTTTCCTGATACTCTGTCTGCTTTTGTATTGATTTTTTATGTGCATGTTCCAAAAAATGTCATTTGCTTATAAAGGGTCTCACCTGTGTGAGGGGGAATCATAAACTCATGGCTGATACTTACCTCTTTCAAAGTTATCATTAGCTATATTGTATGAAAAGGGATGCTAACTTGTTTCTGTTATCAGCAAAATCGACTATATTTTGTTTAAGGGTTGTTTTCACATGCACATAACATTTAGCATGTCATTCTATTAGGATATAATGGAACCAAGATCTCTCCAGAGCTGATGATTTTGTGGATTTTTTTTAATGGAACCATAACATTTGCCAGAATAATAGTCCACTAATAATGTGTTTTCCAAAAGAAATCATAACTTAAAATTTAAGTTTCATTTAGATTATTCCTAAACGGCTTAGTGTAAAGTCACATGGTAGAGAAAGAAAGAAATATCATTTAGGATGATAAGAAACTTCAAGGCACAAATGCCTGCTATTCACCACTGACTATGGGAACATTCCAAAACTGCCAGCAGGCATGCCAGCCCTCTGTACAAAGCTGGAATCAACAACTACTGACATCAGCTAAGATTGGTGTGAGAGACCATTTTTTTGCAACTATATAATGAAGCAGCAGGAAATAATGTTAAGAAGATGCAAGAATTGAAAGGTATTCTGCAGTATTTATAAGACTGCAGTATTTATGCTCTAATCCCATAAAAAAGGCAGTGGAAAAGCTGAAAAATAGCCAGCAAGGAAATAATGTTTGAGGCAAATGATATCTAGCAGGGTTTCACCTACATATCAAAAGGACCCCATTCATTAGGCTGAAGTATCACTTCACTATCACTGGACCTGGGCTCTGCAGAGTCCTTAGCAAAGTCACACAAGAAGGCTTCTTGTAAGCACAACCCCTGTGTGACAGGCTAATGCAGCTTTGTCCCAAGTCATCATTCACCATAGGTGAAGACCCTGTACTTCTCAGGTCACGTTTTCGTGATTTCTGTAGACCAGCCCTATACTTCAAAAATAAAACACTGGTACTAGAATGACATTGTAATACAATGAGAAGAGAGGGAGACACGGTAGGATCTGGAGGAATACCACAGTAACACAGCTACTGAAGAGCTGACACAGTCACCACAAAGGGGAAAAAAAGGATGAGGCATCCTTAGTACTTTTCTCAATCCCCCAGTATGTCCATAATTATGCTTGTCCAGGTGGAAGCAGTAACTAGAGGGGTAAACAATTTATATGATGTGATGCAAATTATATATTGTTTTGTGGCAGCAGTTTCCACCTGTGCAGACTGACTTCCCCACCATCCACTTTCTTGATGGAAAGGGAAGCAGAACGGGAAGGTACAGGATGAAAAGTCTGGGCTGTGCATAGCAGTACAGGGGCCACAGGGAGAGACGAAGCCCAAAGCATGCCTAGAACCTCTCATCTTTTCATTTCGCACTAAAGACAGATGTGGCCAAATCCATGTCAACCCTCGTAAGGCAAAAAACTTCAGTACCTTAGGAAAGGATAAGAAAAGCCCCTTAGAGGTGCAGTAGAAATATTTGACTACCACTGTTCCAAACACCTACTTAAATTCCAAACAGCAGAATGCATTTAATTTTTAAAACTATATTCAAATATCAGTACAATGGGGTTGCCTGGTTGGAGAGATGCCTTTTTTCTCTACAATGCTGATAAACTATGGGAGACTTGAAAGAGAAAGGGGAGGAGTAATTTCCTACTTAGGAATTCAGCTATTTAAACACCAAAATAAAGCACATTTTACTTTCAAGGAGTTTTGATGGCAAGCAGTATTATTTAAACAGGTTAGTATAATTCAGGAAGAACAGAGCATTTACTTAAGATTTAATTATTTTTTCAGCTCAATCATACATTAATTTTCTTTGGGTTCCTTTTCTTATAGTTCATTCTGAAATCTGCTTTATAAAGAATCATTTGTGATGTGTGAGAGATGAATCTGTTTCCTCACCAGACAGAGTTAGATTTAGGTGATTAAATGTGCACTTTACATTTAAGGAGCGAGGTTTTGCTTCCACTTTGTGTATAATCCCTTACAGAACTATAGATTGATAATGTAGATAAAGATAGAATATAATAAACTGTACAAAAACCTTATATTTTTTAACAGTAGGGAAAGATAAGAAGTCTTCCTTAACATTAGGAAAAAAAGTATTATTTTCAGCAATAATTTTATATTAGATGGAAATTAATTTATTTATACCATTCCCAGCCCAAGCTGACATGATTGGTTGCAAAATATACACTTTTTGTGTGACTTCTGCTTTCGTTTGAGCTATCATAGGAATTAATCTAATCCAACAGAATAGAATTTGGCCTTAAACTGTGAAACTTCTGAATGAGCTTGTAGTGCTTACAGTACCCCGTGAGGTAGTAAAATAACTTTATTCACATCTTACTGCACAATCATATGGCTATTTTAGATGATTACAATATCAGATTTCACAGCTTTTTTCCTTTTTGAGACAACTAAGGATAAAAATATAAATCTCAAACCAGACTACTTGTTAGTAATACAACAGGTATTCTGTTTTGGAGTGGTTACAGAAAAAGTGTCTTCAGGCAACAATCACCTACAGTAAATACTGAAGTACTATCAGTTTGGAAAGATGGTGGAAGCAGATTAGATTGCTAGAAGCAGTGGATTAATGCCAGAAAAAAAATGTTGGCTCATTCTGTATTCTTGAAATTCTCTAATATTACTGCACTTCTTCACTTTCATCTTTGTGAAATATGCAAAAAACATTTTTTTGTTTGTATTTTAATGTATGACAGAGTGATGTTAACAGATGAAATGGACTAAAGTAACTACTAGTGTTCCATGAATGTGGAATTGTGAGCTGTATAAAAAGAAATTGTGCCATAAGCTTTTGACATAAAGGTTTAACATAATATACAGCATTTTGTGTGTTAGTAATCCTGGGTTTTTAAAGGCTACAGCAAGAAAAAAAAAAAAAAGAAAAATTGATATGATAGCGTATTAATAACTTGTCTGTGAGTTTTCAAAATATTCTCCTGTGAGTTCTGTCTGACAGCAATTTCATCTCAAAGTACTTCCTTTTTGGTGAAAATCTATAAATGTATTGTGCATGGATTTGATTAGATTCCTTTTTATTGTATTACAGTATCATATTGCACTTAAAATTCCATTCTCTGCAGACAGAAGTGTTAAAAATGTGAAATTTATGGTGTCACCCATGTCATTGTAGATATTTTGTTCAAAAAAATAAACTTATCTTTTTTCAGAAATGGTGAAATTATTTTTATGATATTTTGGTTAATGAATTTAAAGTCAAAGGAGGGATTATCAACACCGTTGGAAAAACAGATGAAACCCTCAACAGCAAAGGTGCACTACTATGAAGTATTTCAGGAGTGAAAACAAGAGACAGAAGGAATAGAGTACATTCAATTGTTATATAGGCTCTGGTTCTGAAAAAAAAGCTCCTTCTGAAAACTTAGGGAAAGTTACCTTGATAAATGCTTGTTGAAGTAAGTATAGCCACGCCAAAATAGTCCTGCTGATCTTATTATCAAAAAGACAAAGAATTTCACTTTCTGCAAAACAGCCTTATTAAAATTTTATAGATCTCTGAGCCATCCTAGGTACTCCTTGATAGAAAACACTAGCAATTAGCAAATAAGAAGTCCTTTGAGAACAGTCTCAGTTCTTCTAAGCTGATTACAGCAGTGTTAATGTTCTTACAAAGAACATGGAGAATGGGCATCTCAGTAACAGCCACGTCTTTAGCAGACAGCACAGACGTTTGTGGTCTCTGCCCACATGTGGCAAAAAGCTGCAGCAGTTCATTCCTTTCAACTTGGTTTTCATGTTGATGGGACACAAAACAATAACTTTGACATACTCACAAATGAAGTGTTTCCATTATCTGTCACTAATAATTCAGTTCAGCAAACCTGTGGCTATAAAATGGAAATTTCTCAAAAGAACAGTCAAATGCAACAAGAACACCAGAGAAACCTTAGCAGAAATCTTGAGTGAGCCTTCACAGAGCCTGCAGAACTCTGTGGTCAGATCTTTGCTATTTGTGACTGCTATTACTCCAGCAGATCTACACCATCTTGGCCTCCCTAACGCAAAGCACAGCTGCTACCTCTGACCTTATTCAGATATGTTCACAAGAAATAATGTTGTGAAACTATTGCAGTAGCAAATGTTTTCATGATGAGGTACACAGTTCTCAAAGCATGAAAACTGCAAATGCACTGTACCAGGTGTGCAACAAGCAATTGAACAAGAAAGTAACTGCCAGGTATTATGATCCAAGAGTCTTAGGAAAAAGAAGTAACAAATCATAAAGATATCAGTATGTGATTGTATGGCATAAACTAAATGGCCCTTTCAACACAAAATTGTGTTAAAACAGATATCAAGTATCCTCTTTTTCATTATTGCATATATAGCTACCTAATCATTTTAAAAATACCTAATTAAAATTTTTAAAAATATTTGATTTCACATATTCACAGTGGATTTTATTTTCTACTGTCTAAACACTATCAGGATCTGAGAACACACTTCTTTTCTGAATAAGATACAAGCCCGTGAATTTAAAACCCAGGACAACAATCTTCAAAAGTAACAGAACTAGAATTACAGGGCAATTGTCATTTTGGAAATAAATCAAATTTTTCAAAATTTTAGTAATGTACTTCCAAACATTTAATAAACAAATATGGGTTTTATATGGAAGAAAGTCCTCTTGTGCAAACCCTCTGCCTAAGGAAGGCCACTTACAGCCAGTTGCCCAGGGTCATGTTCAGATGGCTTTTGAATATCTTCAAGGATGAAGATTCCACAGCCTCTGTGGGCAACCTGTGACAGTGCTCAGTCACCATCAGAGTAAAAAGTTTCCTGATATTCAGAGGAAACATCCTGTGTTTTGGTTTGTGCCCATTGCCTCCAATCTCGCCATTGAGCACCATTTAAAAAAATCATAACTCCATCTTCTTTACATACTCCACCCAAATTTTTACACAAGTTTGTGGAATCCCCCAAAACTCGACACAGTAATCCAGGTGTAGTTCTACAGTGCTCAGAGGAAGGGACCAATCACCACCCTCAACCTGATGGCAACACTGTTAATGCAGCCAAGACTACCATTATTCGTCTTTGTCACAGGGGCACATTTCTGGCTCATGTTCAACCTGAGGCCCACGGGACCCCCAGGTCCTCTTCTGAACACCTACTTTCCAGCTGGTCATCCCCCAGTACACACTGGTGCACAGGGTTGTTGTTCCCCAGATGCAAGGTTTTGCACTTTCCCTCACAAGGCTGAAAATACTTTTCTTGTAATATTAGTCCCTATTTCAGTAATCTGCATTTAAAGCCTCTACTGAGGTAATGAGTTCAGCCTCAAACCCACTTATGTCATGTTTTATTTCCTCTCTTAACAAGCCAAATAATACACTGACCTGCCTTGAAAACTTCAGTGTTACTTTGGGTATGATTTGTTATTCTCATTGGGCATGTTCACTAGGTACAGAAGATACTAAACAGTTGTTTTTTAAAGCACATGATACTGCAGCTGGTTTTCCACCTGAATATGAGGAAGATCTTTACTGTGTGAGTGACCATGCACTGTGACAGATTTCCCAAAGAGGTTGTGGAGTCTCCCCCATGAAGATATTCAAGAACTGTCTGGATGCAGTCCTGTGCACAGTGCTCTGGGATGACCCTTCTTAGGCAAGGAGATTGGACCAGATGAGCCACTGTGGTCCCTTCCAACCTGACCCATTCTCTGATTGTGTATGAAGTAGGAGTAAACCTCATGTAGAGATCAAAATAAACCCATGCGTTATTAGAATTAGGATTAACATATTTAAAGTAGGAGGTTATTGGATGTTTTTATGATTTGTAATTGTACTTGATCGGGTTATATGCAAACCTGGTTTCCCTCCCCATTCATTTCTTGTTTTAATGTAGCAAAAGCATCGTCATTTCTCAGGACAGTGTAAATTACATCACAAGATGGCGCCCTTTCATACGGATTGAGGTGGGTTTTAGGAATCAGCATTTTGTTCAAGAACAAAAATCTTAGCAAAATGTATTCTGCCTGAAGACATTCCACACACTTGTCGTTATTAAGAAGAAAATTTATAAAGCATAATTAGTATTCATGCTAGAAATCATAATTCATTTAGACACTGATGCAAACATTTTGAGGTGATGCTGTCTTAGAATCAAAAATTAAATGTAGAAGGTCTTTGGAGTAGATTCCTCATGATAAGGATGCTTTCAGAGAACAGGTACAGCTACAGGTACAAATGCATCATTTATTAGCTGTGCACAAAAGCCATTCCTCTTACTAATGACGTGTGTTGTCATGCTGTAATAAACACTAAGGAAGTATAAGAAGGTTTCAGGATAACTTAATTCAGCTTATCCATACCTGAAGGGAACCTTCAAGAAAGATGGAGATAGACTTTTCACGAGGGCATATATAGATAGAATGAGGGGGAGCAGAAACAAACTGAAACAGAATAGGTCTAGGTGAGGTACTAGAAAGAAATTCTTCCCTGGGAGGGTGGTGAGGCACTGCAACAGGTTGCCCAGAAAAGCTGTGGATGCCCCACTCATGCAAGTGTTCAAAACCAGGTTGGATGGAGCTCTGGTCCCGTGGAAATTGTCCCTGTCCACGGCAGGGGGGTTGGAATGAGATGATCTTTAAAGTTCCTTCCAATGCAAAACATTGTATGGGTCTATGATATATAGGTTCACTGAGGAATAGATTACTTCATATTATGTCTAAGATGAGGTGAGCCCATATACTTCAGCAAACAATGTAAATCTGTAACTCACTTTGTCTTGTGATAGCTTATCGTATCACCACCCTCTTGCTTTCCCAGCAGACTTCACCCCTTTACAAATTCAATGAACAAATATGGAAAGAGCAGTAAGAACACACTGAACTTTGATCTGAAATGATACCGAGAATATTATTACAGATAGATACTACAGAGTAGTTGCAGACTAGAATAGATACTACATTGTATCCCTAACATCCATTTATTGTTTGTCCTTCATTTCTCAAAAGAGTACAACATACAGTCTCTTTCATGATTTTGACACTTATTAAATGGGACCACAATGAACATTATTAATTTTGAATTTAGTACTAGTTAATAAATTATATCCAAAAAGTTAAAGATTTATAAGTTTAAGACTCACAGAAGTATTTACAACTTAAAAAACTATTAGTATCATGGTTGTTAAACTCTTCTCATAGGGTTTGCAGGCTCTCCTCAGTGATAATGCAACTGAATTACTTTGCACTTTATATTTAACTGCATTGACAACAAAAGAAGGTCAGTAAAAATGAGTCAATAAGAGCATATCTCACTTCAAAAGCAAACTTTTCAATTGTATACAATTGTGGTCATATACAACACAGAAACAATTTCATACACACAGTTTTGAGAAAATAAATTTAAAAGTACTTTCAACAGAATCCTGTCTGCTTTCCAGTTGCCTCATATTTAATTAAGGTTTATAAGTACCAAAAAAACCCCTTGAATATTGTTATTGCAAATACATGAGGCCAAGAAAATTTCTGAAGCCTTTCTAAGCAGAATCAGACGCTTCTAAGTGAGGGAACAGGGAAAACTACTACTGATAGTGGCAGAAGTTCAGTGTTCAAGCAAAGTCTTGGTGATATAAGTAGGCCCTTTTGTGAGAGCTCCTTACATACTCATCTGTGTTGATTTCATCCCTGCATTAACTCCTTTATTTCTTAATGACTCCTCCAGAATACTGCTTCCATTTGAAAGTCAGTACTTTCCAACACCACTCTATGACACAGTGCAAGTTTATTAAACTGGTTTGTTATTGAAATAAACGCCAAGTCACCTTTTGTAGAGTAATTGGTTTATTAACAAATCAAAACCAACAACTGAAAACAGGAGTTTGGGATAAGCCCGGACTGCCAATGGCAAGGCAGAGAAAAATAGCTGCGAGCGAACACAGGGTGCTCCCTCGGTCATGCGTGTCACCTCAGGAGGATAAGTGCCAAGTGTCTGGAGAGTTCTTACAGGCTTCTCACAGCGCAAGATTGGTCTGCTTTGAATCCTCACTCTCATTGGCTTGTTTAGGGGTCTCCTGATTGGCTCATTTAGACGGAACATTCCTGACCAATCATTCCTCCAAAAGTCCACTCCATTGGTCCACTTATTCACCAATCAAAGTCCAGTGTGATGTCACTGAGATGGTTCAGAACTTTCTAGAAAGTTCCCTCATTACCCCTTTGATAATAGCCCTATCTGGTGGTTACATGGGAACATTACACCCGTACATTCATGCAACTTAATTAACCTGTAACTTATTATTAACAAGTTACTAAGTCCAGTCCCAAATATAACTGCAACAAACTCTTAACATGGTAACACATGTCTGACCTGTAAAAGTTAACTCATTTATAGCAATTATCCCTGCTCACCTTCTAATTATTTCTCCCTGTGACTAGCATCAACATTTCACACAGCTGCTTCCCCTGTAGAACAGTTACATTGTCTTTCAGATTATTAAACTCTAATACTTAATTCTTACCTATAATACTCCTGCTCATGTTCCCACTCCAGCACCCCCTCCAAGGGAAACTATGGGCACAGGTTAATATGAAAACCCCAAGCAATCTCTTGGGATAGGAGTAACTAGAAAATTCAGGTACTTAGATCACTTCCTCACCGCTTTTCTTCTTTTGGGATGTCCAAAGGGACTGCAGGACAATTACTGTAAACACACAGGAAATCCTATACACTCTCTTTTCCTGTCTATCCTCATAATCTCTCCTGATTCTGGACTAGCTCTCATCCAACCATATCCTATTTTCTAATACTTATGAGATATCTACAGGGTAATTACAAGACACAGCCAGTATTAGCTTATCTGTAAATTTTGTAAGGTTATTTAACCTTTTTAAAAATTAAAGCAGAATATTTTACTTGTAACCACCAGAGCAATATAACCTGCATGCATCTTGGGACATGTGTAAACCCATCCAAAGCTTTTTTTTTTTTTTTTCACAGTATCTAACCAGGCTATCAGACCACTCTGAACTGTCTGCCTGGGAGAAAAACCTCCTAATATCACCTCTGTGGGAATGTCACAAACTATACATCCCCATCCATCTTCCCTGATGTAAGAAGCCTCCCTTGAAAGATATAATTGCATAGTCAACAGTTTAAATCAGTGAGTGATCAAGTTCATTCTGTGGCTGCAATTTTCTGAAATTAAGATCTTTCACAGAGTTTTAGTGGCTGGAGTTCCTGTGAATCTATTTAGAAAAAGAATTTGCTGTCAAGCCTGCTTGGGTAGTTCCCAATAACCCTGTTCCGTGGGTCTGAAGTCAATGGAAAAATGTCTGAGAAGATTGGATCAGAATGGTCAATCTGCTTACAAAAGGGAGTGCTTATATATCTCATTGTAGCTGGAATTTTAATTATTCTTTTTTCAAAGGAAATTGAATAACCATCTTTGACATAATCTTTCTAAAAATCTTGAATTTGCTTCAGATCTGAAATGTATGTCCAAACTCAGAGTTAAGCAAACTATGACTCCTTTCCAGTATTTAATTGTTGTGTGCCTGCAAGTTAATGAGCTATTTAAAACATATTCTCTCCATAAAAAGAAAGTGCAGTAGAATCTAAATTGCACTAGAATATCTGAACCAAACTTGAACAGCTGTAAAATATGCTTGCCATCTTGCCTCTCTTAAGTCTACTGCCATCAAATCTAGCTCTGCCTTAAGCGAAAATATTTTTACAGACCTCAAGAATGGCTGGTTTCAATTATAATATAAAATTTTAAATAGTAAAATAAACATGGAAAATATTGTCAGAAATGGTAACATAGTAATCACGCAACATCCAGAAACCCAACCAAAAAAATTGTCTTCATTACACAACTCTTTGACACTTCTTTTGTCCTCCAATCTCCAGCTTTTTACTTGTTTTGTTTGTTGTTTGTGGTTTTTTAATTGTAGGAATAAAAGTTTATGGAAACAGACTAGATATTTTTGTTTGTGTTGTTTATATCTAGAGAGCAAACTGTTAGCATAGAGATCAGAACAAGGAAAGAAACACTTAAATCACCTAGCCTTAGATGACATATTTGAGTTGAGATTTAGAAAAACATCACTTTTTTCTTTTTATTTTATGTTTTAGAGAATCTTCATAACTATTCCCAGTGGTTTCTGCTTTTGTTCCTTTCCTACTGGAAAACCCAAATTTAAATTTTTTCTATCAACATTTTAAATCCATCAAATGATAACAGGTCTTGCCTTTCCCTGGACAGTAACCTTACTAAAATAAAGCAATCCTTTGTGGAATGAAGTGGACTTCAGAATCTGGATATCCCCTCCAAACAGATATACCAATGAACAGAGATACAGAGATATCTTTGACACTGCTCTGAGCCCAAACATATAAACTGCCTCCCTGGAGTTTCTGTGCTGATAAGAACTTACCTTTGATCATCAGAAAGAGGGGAGAAATTTGCATAGGTGATTAAGCAGATTTTACTCATGTTTTACCTGCTGAAGAATCACTCTTGAATATTGTGGAGAGTTAATATTACTTATGAAGTAGATCTGTGTAAATAATTGGTTTTCCTGTAGCTATGCCAAACAAAATTTGAACTAAAATTCACCCTGATGGCTGTTTATTTTAATCAAATTAAAATTCACATTTATGTGAAATTAACAATTTTATTTGGAACGTAAGCGACAAATAAAATGAATAAAACACATTGAATATAATTCAAAATTATACGATTATTATTTTCAGATTCTTGGTAGTGGGCTGACTCTGGCTGAATGTCAGATGTCCACCAAAGCCAGTCTGGCACTCTCCTCCTCAACTGGACAAGGGAGAGAAAATATAAGGAAAGGGTAAGGATAAGGACAGGGAGAGATCATTCAGCAGTTACTGTAATGGGCAAACTGGAGATAACTTGCGGAAATAAACTGAACTTATTGCCAATCAAATCAAAGCAGGCTAGTGAGAAATAAAACCAAATCTTGAAAACACCTCCCCGCTACTCCTCCCTTCTTCTCAGGCTCAATTGCACTCTGATTTTCTCTACCTTGTCCCCCTCAGTGGCACAGGAGTATGGGGAATGGGATTTGCAATCACTCCATCCCATGTTGACTCTGCTGCTCCTTCCTCCTCAGGAGGAAAATTCTTCAAACTCTTCATCTTCTTCCATGTGGGGTCCCTCCCATGGGAGACAGTTCTCCACCAACTTCTTCACATGAATCCTTCTCACAGTCTGTAGCCCTTCATGATCTGCTCCAGCATGGATCCTTGCCACAGGGTGCAGTCCTTCAGTAACAGACTGCTTCAGTGTGGGTCCTCTTCAGGATCATAAGTCCTGACAGCAAACCTGCTCCAGTGTGGGCTTCCCTCCCCAAGGGTCCAGACATCCACACTGGGGTCACAGCCTCCTTTGGGCATCCACCTCCTCCAGAGTGGGGCTCCTCCACAGGCTGCAGGTGGATCTCTGCTCTCCTATGGTCCTCCATGGGCTGCAGTGGCACAGATGCTTCACCATGGTCTGCGCCATGGGCTGCAGGGGAACCTCAGCTCTGGTGCCTGGGGCACCTGCTCCCCCTCCTTCTTCCCTGACCTTGGAGTCTGCAGAGCTGGTGCTCTCATGTTCTCACTCCTCTCTCCAACTGCAGTTGCACAGGGTTTTTCCCCCTTCTTAACTGTGTTATCCCAGAGGCTGTACCAAAGTCATGGAGGGGCTCAGTCTTGGCCAGATGTTGGTCTGTCTTGGAGCTGGCTGGCATTGGCTTTATCAAACATGGGAGAAGCTTCTGACATCTCACAGAAGCCACCTCTGTAGTCCCCTGCTACCAAAATCTCGTCACTCAGAGCCAGTGTAAGTGTACACCTGAAATATAACTTAATGTTTTGGTCAAGAAAAGAAGTTCCAATACTAATGATGTGATGCAAATTCATATGGTCATTCACTGTACCTAAAAAATGCATTGTAAATAAACATAAAATCATAGAAGTAACAGGGATTTCTGCATTAACATAGAATCAGATATTAATGTCTGGACAGCTACCTGTTAAACCTGTTTTTAAAGTACTTCACCATTTGTCAGCACCTCTTATTCTTACTCTTAGAAAGTTTCTCTAAATACCTTATATAACTCCTTCTTTTTGCAGTTTAGGCTATTATTTCTCATTTTATCTACAACAAACAGGGAAAGCATTACTCCCTTCCTCTTTGTTAATGGCTTACTTACCACATTCCTTCTCCACACCATATTCCTTTATTCTTCTCTTTTTTGGGTTTGGGTTTTTGTTGGTTTTTTTTTTTTTTTTTGTTTTTTTTTTTTTTTTTTTTT